>CAAKHD010013136.1:0-15611 GCA_901007705.1 Fistularia tabacaria | reverse complement strand
TCTCTCTTTGCGAAACTCCATCCCGCACTGAAGACATGAAACTGAAGGCCCGTTTTCCCAACTCTCGTCAAAAGAAGCGCCGATGTGGAGGGCAGACAGAGCCCAATCACGCTGTGCCCGGCGCCAATCCCTGTCCTCGCCATGCCAAAGTACCAAGGAAATTATAAATAGCTGACCTATTTTTTTTTTTTTTTCCACATAAGGAACCTTCAACAGATTTAGAAGCAGGTGCATTTTGATTAAAAAGGTGATAAACACACACACACACACACACACACACACACACACACACACACACACACACACACACACACGCACACGCACACGCACACGCACACACACACATAATTGGTAGTGGGGGTAATTTGTTGCCTGGGCATTCTTAAGCCTGAAGGTGAAGGACTCCAAGTTCTTTGGCAAAAGTTAAGCACTGGCTTAACACCTTTAATCAGGTAACTAGTTTTTTTTTCAAAGCTTGGCGGATAATCCCCTGATTATTCCTGGTTGAACAGCGATAACACAACTATAGCACAAATTATCCAAACATAATAAGAGCACATTTCTAAATGTAGAAGATGGATAAATACATTTACAAAATATGATGCAACAATAATGATAATACGGCTAACAAGAACAACAACAACAACAACAATAATAATAATAATAATAATAACAATAATAATAATAATGTGCAATTAATGTACTGCAGTGCAAAAGCAAAGTGAAATAGTGTGTGCCAGCATTTAATTTTACTGGCTCAGATTCAGTGCTATTTACCCCTTGTGAAAAAAAATAAATAAATAAAAAAAATTGAAAAAAACACCTGAGAACTTTTTGTCTCAATTTATGATGGGTTTATTGATTGCATTAGAAAGAACAAAAAGGACAAAGGGACTCTATAACTCAGAGATCAGCAAAGGTGACGCTCAAAACAAAACTGGCATTCAGGTGGATCCACTTAGCTGGAGGAAGACACGAAACGCTTCGCAAATGTCAGCGATAAAGTGGAAAACAAAAGGAAGATGACAAGTCAGATACATCACAAGAAGATTATTTGGTCTAAAGGCTAAGACTCTACACTTACAAAAGAAATCTTCAAAAAAAAAAAAAAAAAGGTTATTCTGCTCGGCCTGCTTTGTTCATCCGAATATTTTGCAAAGTCCTCTATGTTCCAGACACGTTCTTCCGTCCAGACCGTTTACCGGAGAGTAACTCAGGTTGGTAGAGATAATGACAGCATCTATAATTCAACGTATGTTAGATGGAGTAAGCACATGTGGGCTAAAACATTCAAACTTGAATTCTTGTCAAATCTTCTTGTCGTTCTTGTTCAGAACTGAAGAAGCCTCTCGGATGAGGGGTGACGCGTCGGTCAAGTGAAGAAATTCAAGTCCGGTTGCCACGACAAGAAGATTTCAGCAAGAATTCACCACGACCTGGATGACTGAGAACCTCCACTGACATTCAAACTTAAATACCTCCGAAATTAGATGGTAAGATTTGAAAGGAAGATATCATGGTTTACATCTCTCTCTCTCCTTTTTCATCCATCCATCCATTCATTCTCTACATCTACACCCTGGTTGGGTTTGAGGCAGGGTTCACCCTGGACCACTCACCAGTCCATCACAGGACCGTGGAAGTATTTGCCGTTCCCACTAAGTTGGGAGCATGGAATGGTCCAAATTGTCTTGGTGTGCTGAAGTGATACCAAGCGTCAGCATTTGCACGTTTTGGACCATTCCATGCTCCCAACTTTGTGGGAACAGTTTGGAGCCCCTCTCTTTTCCAACATGCACTAGTGCTTGAAGCAAGGTCCATAAAGACATGGATGACAGAGTCTGGTGTGGATAAACTTGACTTGCCTGCACAGAGTCCTGACTTCAACCCACACCCACCCGTGGGATGAATTACAGTGGAGACTGAGAGCCAGGCCTTCAGTGTGTGACCTCACAAATCCGCTTCTGGAAGAGCGGTCCAAAATTCCCAGAAACAAACTCTTGAACCTTGTGGACAGCCTTCCCAGAAGAGTTGAAGCTGTTCTAGCTACAAAGAGTTGACCAACGGCATATTGAGCCCCATGGATTAGGACTGGGATGTCACTTTAGTTAATATGTGAGTCAAGGCAGGTGAGTGAATACATTTGGCCATAAGGTGTACAACGGGACAATTGGACTGTTGAAGGAAACCAAAGAACCTGGAGGACACCTACGCACACATGGCGAGAACATGAAGTATCCCGATAGCAAAACCAGGGACCGTCTCACTGTGAGGAGGAAGAGCTGAGCAAACCGCCCTCTCTCTATTTGTTCAGCTAGCTTCCTTCTTCTTCCAATAATTAAGTAGTGGTTAAATAAAGGTCAAATGAAAAAATAAAAAAAATTGTGCATACTTTGCTGGAAAGAGCAGCTCTGACCCCTGAAGGTGTGGAGTGGTCAGTGGTCCACTGAAGACCCCGAAAGACCCCCCGGATGAGCGGTAGTTATGGCGGTGCTTTGACCCTTTTGACTCACCGTTGCCGATTGCTTCTTTACAATGTCATCATTTTTGTGAATTACAAGAAAAAAAAAAAGCATTTACGCAGTAGAGTGGAGGTGGAGGACACTCTCAACAACACGACACAGCCGCAAATGAAACAAGGACTCCGGTGGCTCTCCAAGTATTGATCGGAATATTTTCATTTTCGTTTGCATTTCAAAAAATGTTGGTGTGAGAATTGACACATCAGTTACAAAGTCCTCTTCGAGCGTCTGCATATGTTGACGCCTGCACTTCATTATAGGAGTGGGATCAGGTGCGCGAGCGGTGATGCCAACTTCCTGTTCATCACCTTCAATCACTACGGCAGGGGAAAAATAATGGGCCTCAAAATCCACAACCGTGTGAGATCTCCCACTGAACTGCGGAGGAAGTTGCTCTTTAGAAAAGAGGATTCTGCACCTGCTCCCTTTATCAACTCTCAGGTCCTCGACAAATGGACTGCCTCCTCATCCCAAACATTCAGTGATGAATAATTGTGGACTTCGAACTCTGGCCTGAATTTTGCTGCTCCCAGTAATAGAAGGCCAACCCCAGCTCATCGCATTAAACAGCGTTTTGACTTACAACCCATAAATAGCGTTGTGGAGACACGCCACCATTTTGTTTGTTTGTTTATTCATTGTTGCCAAGTGGTTACCGCCTCCACCTCATTGCAAGAAGGTTCCTGGTTTTGATTACGACGGGGAGCCATTCCTGTTTGGAGCCTTCATGATTCCCCCACGGCTCAGAGGGCTTCCTCCCATGATCCAATAACATGCAGGACATACATTGGATACCCTAAATTCCCCAGACATGTGAATAAGAGAGTGGTGGTACGATGAGCCGTTCGTCTCTGTATGGGAACCATCTGCTATCGGCTGAATCCGCCTGACGTCTCCAACGCCCCCCCCTGCAACCCTGAGTGCAGGATAAGTGGTTTAGATAAATAATGAATCCATCGTCCAATCAATTAAAGCCTGACTGAGCTCACACGACAGACAAATAATGACTCATAACAGCTTTCCCCAACCTTTTTTGTACCAGGGATGAGTTTTATGCACGAAAATGTTTCCGTGGACCGGTTAGAGGCGCGGGGGCTGAAATAATAGAAACTTTTGTCAGGTCAGAGGATCCGTGGCGAAGCAGTTTTGAGGGTTTCATAGCTTCAATAGCTTGCCGTTCACCGCAAATGTTTCATAGCGAGCGGTATTTCCTTTTAAATGCCGTTTCCTTTTTTCCTGGCAGTCCGCAACACTTCTGCCGTCTCATGCTCGTTTGCTCCCGAAAAACTCTCCGGTGACTTTTGTTTCCGGCAATTTTTTTCAGAGACTAACTTGTGGTAGCTGATGTGTGAAGTGGCGCAACAGAGGTAAGTGCGGCAGTAGGCGAATGTTTTTTTCAAAAATAAGATCCGGAAGGTCTAAAGAAAAAACTTGAATTTGTACCAAAAAAGATTTTCGTGGTCGGGGAACCGGGGGCTGTAGACCCCTCACAGTAAATGCGCTGCGGTTGAGCTAAAGGCACTGTTGTCTTGAGAGTGAATATTTCTATCGTCATATACTTTGTAAGAATATGGTGATTCAAACCACGCTATGAAATTCTTACTTTGTACACTCCCTTCAAACCAGACGAAGAGCGATAGACAGAAAAACTGACAATAGTGTTAAAAAAAACACAGAATGGGATCCAGCTTCCAGAGATGTACCGAAAAAAAAAAAAAAGGTGAACTTTTCTCAGCATATCCATGTTTTTTGGTCACATTTCCAAATATCAACAAAGAAGTGGATATTAAATGTCCAATGGCTTGGTAATGAACACACCAAGATTGGTATGACACCATTTTCTGACATACATGCTTGGAGACATTTGGGGGAATCAAGGACATATAAGATGCTCAACGACAAGGGAGAAGAGAAACAGATAAAGACGTGCAAGCTTCCTCTTTCAGTTTAACTTCCTCTTTAACTTTTTCTTGTTGGACACACGAGGATACATAGGCAGTGCCAAAGACGTCCATTTGAAGCGGTTGAACATCACTTGTAGATCAGGACACTCAATTCTTTGCTCAAGAACCCTGGATTGATAAGAATCTGTACAAGTCAAGCCACAGGAGCTGGGTCATGTTGTCCTCGCTGTTACAACAGAGCTTCATTCGGGACATTGCTGGCCGAGGTTTGTGGTTCCACTCTGATTGCTGAGCCCATTGGCTGCCACGCTGATATTCTTCTTCTACCAACTCTCAGATAAGCGTAATACTCTCTAAGCTGTGGCCTTGACCGAAAATCCTAGCAACCGCCTGGTGTTTCCGACGTACTTCTGTCCCGTGCAGTGTGAGCGTTCCACTTTCTGGAACACTTGATCATCTTGTTTGCATGTCGGACTTTCTCATCCCATAACAGTGGGTGTTTACTCACAGCCCCGGCCTGGTGGGGGGGTGGGGGGGGGGGGGTTATTCTTTGAAAATGGATCAAACCGGCAAACAGAGCTTACAGGTTTTGGCATAAAAGCGGAAGAAGAAGTCGCATTTCCATCAGTTGCCCTAGAATCAAAAGGAACTATACTTGTCCAGAATGCCGAATGACGCAAGTCTCGTTACGATCCTATCATGGAAGCATCGCACCTCGCGCTTCCAGGTCGGATGACTGTTGTAGATCGACCCGACGACTCCGTCATTTCAGCCATAACCAAACAGCTGTCTGCTTCGAGAAAGCCCATGGAATGGACGGGGTTCTCACGGTTTATCTTTTCACGCAGCTTCCGCGGGAAGATTCTCTCACAGTGTTGTCTGCGCGGAGTCCTCTGCAGGTTGTTCCAATTACGTTTGGTCAAAGGGATGTTTGAAAGTGTTTGAAAAAGTTGTGTTCGCCAACTTTGGGCAGTTTAAAGGGATGCTGGAGGGCCTGAGGGGACGGGGGGTTCCTGCTTTCAGATTGTTTTCTTTTTTTTTATACAGCTGTCTGAGCCTGCCCTGTTGGAAGCGAACTCCCTCATTTCTTGGATACCGAAAGGTAGGGTACCTATCCGAATGTTGTTTCATTTGAGCAACAGCATGGCAGGCAGAGAGTGTTCTGTGCCAGCCTACACAGATTGACATCTAATTAAGGGAAGGTTGAAAGTGAAAGTCTTTTTTGCCATTTTTTTTTTTCTTTTATTGAACACACTGTCTAAAGCTTTGCATGGATTTTTTGGGATAAAATAAGCCTTGTGTTCATTCTGCAAGAGGCACTTCTCATTTAAATTTTCAACTTTCAGAGTTGTGATTTTGAACCACATTAGAAGGCCAGTAACCCAAGTACCCTCCAGAACTGATTAATACAGCCATGTTTGTTTTTCTTTTTTTTTTTTTGCTGTTTGCTTTTGTTTTCCTTCTCCTTTTCCACCTCCATCTAGTCAGCCTTCTCTCATTAAACTTCTCCCATCTCCCATCTAATGTAAGCATTCGGCATTCAACAAAGGTGAGGATCTCTGAGCTACGCAGGAGCACCTTTTGGGGATCCAGTGGAGTCAAGAGATTTTTGAAAGTCATGAATGATTGAATGAATGAATGAATGCACACACGCTTTTTGAAATTCGCAATACTGTGTCTCTTTTGGTGGCGAGAAAAATGAACTCACTAACATCACACTATTGAGGCTGATCCCGAAGTGAAAACACCCGATAAAGTAGGGTAATTTCAGAGTGTGTGTGTCTGAATATTCAACTGCAGTGTATAAAAAAACCCCAAAAAGGTATATATATATATATATATATATATATATATATATATATATATATATATATATATATGAATAATTAATCTATATTTACTTATTTTTTGCATTACCATTGAAATAACTTATGTTGTTTATAGTGCTTCATTTAAGAGCAAGCAACAGCTTGATGAGGAAGTGAGACAGAGACAGAGAGAATGGAAGCTAATGGCAAAATATCATCAATTTTGCTACTTAGTCAATCATCCTGGCGGATCATAAATAATAAATGGAAGAAACCAGACCGTTTTCAGTGTACTTTCAGGATATGTGCACAATTTACTGTATCCATTAACAGGTAAATAGATAAGTAACAAGAAAGCTTTGCTAATATATTTTGAGATGATAAAGTACAAAGTTTCGCTATTGGAGTTTCTTGGAATCAAATTGAAATGCCCTTGAATATAATAGAAATAAACGGCTGAAATGAATAAATGCATGAATACATATAATTCTATCTTGCATAATGAAGACAGGATTTCAAAGATGGTATTAAAATGCTTTCATGTTTTGACGAGCTTTGACTTGAATAGTTCTTTCTATCAGCCAACCACACTCTTCACCCCAACCATCAATTCACTCACACCGACCGAGTAGGCTTGAGGAGCAGGCCGAGACGAAAAATTTCTCAAAGTTAATGGCAGCAAAATCGAAACATGGCGCGCTGATTCTGCGACCAGCCCCCAAATTTAGTAAATTTGGTGTTTAGTGTCGTGTTTAGTGTTTAGTGTCGTCTTCGGCCTTCATAACTCCACTCAAATCACCTGGAACGCAGAGTCGCCCACATTCTGTCATTCATATCTGTCACCCAAAATACTGGCTCTAAAACAACGCGCTTGCCTCCTCAACAACTGAGATCCCGGTTATTTATCTGATGCAGGTACATTTCCAGAGCGGCTGCATTATCCCCTTGACACAACATATTCATAACACACTCGAAATGCACGAAACCGAAGCCCTGAGCAGTTGACCTGGTGAACCGAAACTAAGAATATGTTTTGCAATTATCACATTTAGTAAAATCGTAATTTATCCATTCCACTTGTGAGGTTATGGCTCTTTTTTTTTTTTTAAGGCTTTTTGAATGTATTTTATTTTAATTTGTAGTCTTATTTGATGAATGATTTAATTTATTTATTTTGTAAAAGAAACACAACAAAAAAAGGTCTGCATATACTGTATATTTTTGGTTTTGCTCGCAGTAATGGATGAACTCTGTCCCAGCCGTTAATAAAAGAGAAGAGGGATGGTACATTTGATTCGATTACGGCGCTGCTGCTGCCACCGAGCGATGCGTCTCCGTCCCACTTAACCTTTCCAAATAATGCGCCGCCTGCTAACCTTGCGCGTCTCCCCCTCAGTCACAGAGCAGACCCTCCCAAAGAAAAATCCTGTTAAATTAAAATCAGTGCAGCAAAATCCCCTGCAAATTGAGGATATGTGTCATCCGTACTATTACAGCACTGAGTCATTTGGGATTATAGTCATATGGGATTATGGATTTTTTATCCAAATAAAATCCATGTTCAATCTTTGATGTTTTGTTTGTCTTCCAACCAGAGGAAAAAAAAAAAAAGTCTTTTGATAACTTGCACTGCAGTATATAACAGAGGAATAAATGAATAAATACATTTTTAAAAAGCTTAATATCTGTGAATGCCAACACAATGGCTATTAGAAAATGCATGTAATGCAATGTATTTTTTTTTCCCTCCATGTGTGAAAAATGAAAAAGGACATCATCAAGGGCCCAGTCAGTCTATGCATTTATGAAGAACTTCTCCTTATACTCTATCTGAAATTGGGCCTCAGAGATGTGATGCTTTGGAGGGAGGAGGAGGTAAAAAAACAATCACTGCTTTGGAAAAGTTTTCAGATGAGAGAAAAAAAAATGTAATGAAATTAAAAAGCTATATTTTCTCTGTGGCATTGATATTGAAAGCACTCTTTGACTTCAGTGTGAATAAAAGCAGCCTTTTCAACTGACTTCAGCGGGTCCACATCAGACACGCTCTACACGCTTCTATGGCTTTATTTTGCACCGCGGTCTGTTGCTGGATGACAAACATCACGGCGGTGAATTCATCCCGTGAATAATGGGCTTTGCAGATGGAGAAAAAAAAAAAGAGATTCAGAACGGTCGGAGCAAGGTTTCTACGTTCCAACAACTTGTCGGACGGCAAAGGCCGCGAATAGTTTTCCGCAATGAATCACCGTGATAAACAGGGTCTTTGACAATAAGCAGGTTGCGAGACCTGCCGGGGGGAAATCTGCAGAATTGCAGTGTTGGTTAAGCTAAAAATCCCTGACAGATATTAGCGCTCGAGGTGAAAGGAATAGGAAAACAACAACAATTTCCCGTTAACAGGTCCTGCTGTTAAAATGAACACAAATTGAACCAGAAATTGCCCAGACGTGTGAATTAAAGGGTTGAATTAATGTCATTTTCTTTATGACTTTTGTCTCCAGATGTAGCTCTGTGATTGGCCTATCCAGGGTGAGCCCCTCCTATCGGCTAATGGATACACTCTGGCCCCTTCCTTCCTGTGGAATAAGTAGTTTTGATATCAAATGAATGAATGATTTTATAACCATTTTCAATAGATTTTCACTTTATTTTTTCCGTCATTTAGCCCATGAGCTACCAAACATAAAGATGAGCCCAGCCTCTCTGCTAATGGCAGCTGGGATATTCTCAATTACCCATGCAACCCTCAGTGCAGGACCCCAAAAAAGAAAATCATGTTCCACAGAAGCTGCAAGTAGTGTAACATGCAGTCGAAAACAGTGATCGAGCAGCAGAAAGACAGTTTGGAGAGAGCGAGAAACTAGCGAGGGCCTGTTGAAAAGCGGAGAATACTCGAACTGCAATGAAGAGAACAAAAAAAAAAGGTAATCGCGGGCTAAAAGCCAGGTGAAGTTAGGAACTGATGCTGAGTCTGACGACGGCCACGCAATTGGAGGAAGTGGCGCGCCGTCGACCTCAGGAGTTGGCGGAGTTGCTCAGAAGTGACACCGAGAATGAAGAATTCAATGGATTTAGTGATTTGGAGTGAGATCGAGTTTGGTAAACTTGTTATGCTTTAGTTTTCTGAATAACTGTTAATATGCTACATTAACATAGTGGACACCTATTCAGCCCTTTGTTCTATTTTATTGTTATTACTAGAACTTGCCTTTCAAGATGAAATGTCTGTTCTTGGTCTCTGATTTTATAATATAATTCCCCCACAAAATGCGACTTTCGTATGTTTTTTTCTGCATCATTATGCAGTTTTTGGCTGGTGCGACTTATACCCCAGAGCAACTTATAGTCCGGAAAATACGGTATATATAAAGAATGAAATGTTTCTAATTAATGTTTGTTATTTTTCGCCATATTTTTTCATGAGCCACCAAACTTGCCCTCTGAGTGGAGGATAACCCGTGCAGATAATGAACGAATGAAAAGGTCACCACTGGTTTTGAGAAACCGCCTTTAGATGGTGCACATCTAGGTCGGTGGCGCATTTACACCGACGTATCGGTTTTCCCGAGAATCCCTCAGCCGTAAAGATGCACACTCAACCAAACGGACGCTTTTAAATTCTTCTCAATGGAGGAATGTGCTCGGATCCTTCAAGGTGTCATGTCCTTTAAGGAAACGATGCAGCGGCGGCGCTGCCGTCTCTTTTGGAGACGCTCTTGAGAGAATCGATTTGGAATTCGACCCGCTGAAGTGCAAAGATAAATCTGTGTCAGATAGAGTGAGGCCTTTGTCCTCTGTATTCCTGTCATATTTTTCACCTGTTTTATTTTTTGATCCCGTGTTTTCAGATTGACTTTTCTTTATTTCTGAAATGCTGCAAAGTATCCTGTTGGTTTAGCATTTATTGAATGGATACCAAATTTAAAACTCAATACGCTCCATCCAAACATATTCAACTCTGGAATTCAACTTCATTCAACAAAAGTAATGCATTATACAATTTACAAGATGAACATTTGAGTGCAATCCAATCATTCTCTCGTCCATTGTCTCTATGAAAGCTTGAGGGTCACCGATGAACCCACGATGAAGACGGGGAACCCGGAGGAACCCCACGATGAGAACGTGCAAACTCCACATGGGTGGTTTAGGACGATAGATCTGACCTCTCTTCATCTTTTGACTGCACTTTAAACAGCTTGATTGACGACTATAATTTCCTCAACGTTGTTTAAATTTCAAACGTCGGACAACATCATGCAAGCCAAACAGAGAGAGGCCTCCTGTAGAATCGAACCAGGGACCTTCCTGCTGTGAGGCCATATTCTGATATCTCACAATATCAATAATCTGGATATAGTGGCATCCAAGAAAGGTTTCCCTCACAACATGTACTTTGACCAAGTATGGTGTTTCCGATAACTTTCTCAACATCTCCTTTTCATTTCAAATGTTTGACAAAATCAAAAAGTCAGCAATATTGTTCTATTTTTCCTTCAGGTTCATAGCCTAAATATGTACTTTTTTTTTTCTTTCAAATTTAGTGGGTGTGGCTTACATGCGGGTGCGCCCAATAGTCCGAACATTACGGTACACACATTAACTAGTTCATTCACGTCATATCGAGACATACAACCATTGATTCACATGTCACAGAAAGACATACAATCATTTACTCTTACATTCTTGCATCCACACAGTACGACTGTGCACTGCACTGCGGGTCTTAGAGAAAGGCTGTTTGATTCTCTGGATGTGTGAAACATAGACATGACAATAATATTGACTTTGAACATACAACCATTCACTCTCCCATTCACGTCATAAAGGAGCATGCTGTCATTTCCGAAAAATAGCCCGTACTTTTTTCCACACATTTTGAACACTGCGGCTAAATCAATGACGCGGCTACTTTATGGATATTTTAGGGGCTAACAAGCTTCATGCCGCCAGAATACCTAGCCTCGTCAAAATCGGACCAATGAAATAACAAACAGACCCCGCAGAACACACGCGTGTGGTTTTAGATAAGTGACATTGACAGCGACCACAAAAAGTGAGACTAAGGAAGTGTGGAGGCGATGGAGAAATTCTGAGGCTGTGTAAGTTTTATTTTAGTGGTTTTAGTTCGAAGGACAAAGATGAAGACAGTGATCATTCACTTTTTCGTGGTAGGCTACTATATTTTATTTTTTTTTCTAACCAGACGTGTTCCAGGTAACGTTTGGAAAAAAGCATTTACGATATATATTTAATTCAAAGCTAAAATGTAATATTTCAGTGTAAATATCATATATTTTAAATGGAAACGTGTAGCTCATAGACAAGTGAAGCCTATAAATACGCAATTTCATTTTTCTATTCGAATTTAGTGGTTGCGGCTTATATTCATGTGCGCTCAATAGTCCGAAAATTACTGCACACGCATTCACTCGTTCATTCACGCTATATAGAGACATGCAATCACTTACAGCCATGCATCCTCACTCACTTATCACGTATGGACATACAAGCATTCACTCACATGTCATAAAGAGCTCCAACAATCCTTGCAAAAGATTCTTACTTCTAGCAGCCAGCGGAGCACCGTTTTTAAAAACAACCGCGGTCGCTGGTCAGTTGTTTTCTTGCTATAACATGGAAACCAGCGGCAAGAAATGGATTGACCGAGAGCTCCTCGCTCCTCCGTGATGCTATGGCAGCTTCGCTCTCCATGTTGTCGTCTTCCTCTTTTCCGCAGAGGTTTGTTTTTGAGTGGGACGCTCAATGCGCACACCGCCCTGCTCGCTTACTGCCCACGAGAATCCAAATCTCAAAGTTTCCCCTGGAGGGGGAGGAGGAGGGAGCTACTTCCTGGAACCAAATTCAAAGTAGACTGTTCTCAGACCTGCAATCGTAGGGTTTTTCTGCCTGAAAGCCATCATAGATGCTGCTAATAGTGAAAGATGTCAAAGATGTTCAGTAAGAATACAATACCCATTACTCTTGTCATCTCAATCACGCATCATATAGAGAAATACGACCATTCACCCTCTCATTCGTACATCATATAGACACTCACTGACACATCTGGGCAATTCAGGGTCTCCAATGAACCCCCTGCATGTTTTTGCACCGTGGGAGGAAACACGAGAACCCGCAGGAAGCCCACGCAGACACGGGGAGAACACGCAAACTCCTCAGGAGTTGTTCAGGACGATGGATCTGACTTCTCGCCATCTTTTGACTGCACTTAAAACAGCTTGACCGACAATTATAATTTCCTCAACGTTGTTTTTTAATTTTAAACACTGGGCAAAATCGTGCAGAAACCAGACACAGAAAAGCCTCCTGCGGGAATCGAACCAGGGACCTTCCTGCTGTGAGGCCATACTCTTCCTGGATATAATTTCCAGGTAAGGTTTCCCTCACAACATGTACTTTGACTGAGTATTGTGTTTCCGATAACTTTCTCAACGTCTCCTTTCAATTTTAAATGTTTGACAAAATCACAGTAGGTCATATTCTTCTCTTTTTCCTTTCGGACGCTCCCTTCAGGGGTCGCCACGGCAAATCTTCTGCATCCACATAAACCCCTCACACCACCGGACTTCACGTCCTCCTCCACTCCATCCATTAATGCTCCTTGGTGGTCCTTCTCCCAACCTCTGCATCTTTCTAACCACATCCCTTCCTTTCCCGTGTCCAAACAATCTCGGCCTGACTTTTATCCCCTGAGCATCTAACGCGTGCGGTCGCTCTGCTGAACACTTTTCTTCACCCGTTCCGACTCGCCGGAACACGTTTCTACACCTCTTTTCCGTTCCGCACGCCTTCAGTATAAGTTTAAACCGTGTGCAGCGTCATCTTGGGCAAAGAGGACGCGGCCGGTACCAGTCATTTGAAACTGTATTTATCTGGTGATACAGTTGATAATTTCAAGGTGAAATTTGATTTAAAAAAAAAAAGAGGGGAGAAAATATAGCGATTTTTTTTTTTAATATTCTAAATTTTTAATATATATTTCAGCTTTCATGCTGGGATATCAGTCTTGCAAGTATTTTTTTTTTTTTTTCGTCTGGCTTCCTCTCTTCAAGTCCGTCTCCTTCTCAGAAGAGTGTAGTCAGTCTGCAGGGGTTTAAAAGAAGCCGAAGTAATAAGGCTCCTCTCCTGATCTTTGTGACATAACTGGCTGCTCCGGCTCCACCGCCTCAGAGCCGCGGCGCTTCTCCTCCCATTAGCTCACAGGATTATTTGAATGCTTCCATTATTTTTCAATTTCTTTATTTACTGTATGTTGTTTTCCTCGTGTCATTCGGATTTGCCTTCAGCGTCAAGGCGAGCTCACCGCGGGTGCCCTTCAGCGCTGAACCCCCGGACCCGCCTCGGCCCATCAGGGCTGACAACTCATTATGGTATGCCGAGCGCTGCCTGGGACCGCAGCCAAGCTCACTGTCCTTAATGGATCCCAGCGCTGCGCTGATTTACTCCCAGTTCGAGCTCAGCTTGGAGGTTCAGGGTGTTACGGAGCCAGATGCGGCACAGTTTTTTGTTTTTCCCTCTGCTGTATGAAGTGAAATTAACTTGCGCTGTATAAAACTCAATGTTATCAATGTTGGAACTATCAATCTAAAATCATATTGACCATATTTTAATATTTGTCATGCTTTTCTCCGAGTATCAGAAACAAATACTTAGTCAAAGTACATAACGTGAGGGGATGCCACTGTATCCACATTATTGATATTGTGAGAGATTAGTGCAGTGGATCTTAACCCGGGTTCGATCGAACCCCAGGGGTTCGGTGAGTCAGTCTCAGGGGTTGGGCGGAGGTCAAGACACACACCCGAATCATATGATTTGTGATGACACGCACCGCTTGGTCATCATTGGCTGCAGGTGATCACACGGCATGGCTACGCCTATCTGGGGAATTTGGTGCGCTCAGTCGTCAAATTGTGATTGTTGTGGTGGAACGTCGTGCGATTTCTTTTTTCATATTTTAATCCCTTCATACGAACTAACTCACTATTTTTTTTTGTTAGATCTTTAATATAAATCAAAGAAAAAAACTTTATCTATCTCTGAATAGCGCATGAAAAATAAACTACAAATATTTTGCAAGTTGAAAAGAATGCAATGCATTTTTTTTTAGCATTTTTTATTTTTCAGAGTTCTGTTTGTTAGAGAAAATAATATTTTTTTAACCCATAAACGAAAAATCTGCATTTTTGGAGCCCATTGTATGTACCTATGTTTTCAATTTCAAAAAATCATATTTTATTTTTCCTATTGAGAGGGGTTCGGTGAATGCGCTTATGAAACTGGTGGGGTTCAGTTCCTCCAACAAGGGTAAGAGCCACTGGATTAGAGGATCGTGTCACAGCAGGAATGTCCCCAGTTCAATTCCACCAGGAGGCTTTTTCTCTGTTTGGTTTGCATGCGACTGCATGATTTTGTGAAGCGTTTGAAATTGAAAGGAGACCTATAGGAAATTATAATGGTCAGTCAATGTGTCAGTCCAGTTGTTTAAAGTGCAGTTAATGATGAAGACAAGTCAGATCCATCGTCCGAACCCACTCCTGTGGACGTTTGCATTTTCTCCCCCGTAACTGCGTGGGCTTCCTCCAGGTTCTCCAGTTTCCCCCCCACTGTGCAAAAGAAACGCAGGGGGTTCATTAGAGACCCTGAATTGCCCAGACGTGTCAATGAGGGTGAATCATTGGACCTCTATATGACCTGTGAGTGAATGTGTGTATGTCCATACATGATGAGTCAATGAGGATGCATGGCTGTTTGTCTATTGATGGTGATTAAGTGAGAGACTGAATAGTTGTATGTTTTAAATGACCAGTGGATGAATGGGAGAGTAAATGATTGTATGTCTCTTTTTTTACAAATGAATAAATGGTTGTACGTTTCTACATGCCACGAATGAACGAGTGAATGCGTGTGCAGTAATTTTCAGACTATTGAGCGCACATGAATATAAGCCGCAACCACTAAATTTGAATAGAAAAATTAAATTGCATATATATAGGCTTCACTTGTCTATGAGCTGCAAGTTCCATTTAAAATATATGATATTTACACTGAAATATTACATTTTGGCTTTTAATTAAATATATATCGTAAATGCTTTTTTCCAAACGTTACCTGGAACACGTCTGGTTAAAAAAAAGAAAAAAAAAACAGTAGCCTACCATGAAAAAGTGAATGATCACTGTCTTCACCTTTGTCCTTCGAATTAAAACCACTAAAATAAAACTTACACAGCCTCAGAATTTCTCCGTCGCCTCCACACTTCCTTAGTCTCTCTTTTCGTGGTCGCTGTCAATGTCACTTATCTAAAACCACACGCGTGTGTTCTGCGGGGTCTGTTTGTTATTTCATTG
>CAAKHD010013134.1:0-37688 GCA_901007705.1 Fistularia tabacaria | reverse complement strand
CCCCGCCCCTATTTTTTTCTTTTTTTGCCCCCAGAAAAAAAAGGTTCCGCCCCCCCCCCCCCCCCCCACTCTAAACCATACAACATCACTGGTCTCACAACCATCTTCTACACCCTTCCTTTTATCCTGGCTGATGCTCTTTTTATCACACCTGACACTTTTCACCACCAATTCCAGCTGGCTTGAACAGGGTTCTTCTTCTCTACACTCTCAATTGATAGATCACAATATCATGTGCAAACATCATGGTCCATGGAGATTCCTGTCCAACCTCATCTGTCAGCCTGTCCATCGCCATAGCAAATAAGAAGGGGCTCAGAGCTGATCCCTCATGTAGTCCCATGTCAACCTTTAACTTCGATGTCACCCCTAAAGCACACCTTACCGCTGTCTCACAGCTCTCATACGTGTCCTGAACCAGTCTAACATACTTCTCTGCCACTCCACACTTCCTGTTACAGTGCCACTGTTCCTCTCTTGGCACTATAATCACAAAAATATGACATATGACAAAAATGTTTCCCCTACTGCTCTTAACACAACAGTCATTACAAGATATTCATCAAACTCAAAGATCACTCAGGAGGATCCTTGAGTGTTTGCCTCTTATTCATGTGAAATAAAAAGAAGAAAACATAAATTATGGTCTCACCAGCTGGTACTTGTCGTTTTTGGGCCAAAGACTGACAACGGGTCCTCTGTCCATCATCTTGGTGATGTCCGACATGTTGATGTGTTTGTCTAGTTCTATAACCTTCTCCATCCACTCAATATTTGTCATCCCATGGTCTGAAAACAGCACGATGTTCAGTTGGTCATCCATCTTCTTTTCCTGAAAGAACGATGTGAGCAACCCACACAGGTGAAAATGTAGTGGCCGGACTCGAATGAGTTGGAACGGCGAAATTGGCGCTTTCACCAACCTTGATCTTCCTGTTGAGTGTCTGCATGGCGCCATCCAGTTGCCTCACAGCCGCTCTGACCTGGTCGGAGTCTGGCCCGAAGTGATGGCCCTCCACATCAATTTTCTCATAATATATCGCTGCCATGGCAGCAGAGCCTGAGCTATACCCACCAATACACAAACACACACAAATGACACCATACTGTCGCTTTCAGGTGAAAATCAAGTTTCAGAATTGCCTTATGGGTTGAAATCATTCACCTTCAAACTTCATCTGACCATTGAGCATGGTGACTTACTTGCCTGAAAACCCATTTTCAAAATAAAATGGGAGACTGAGGAAAATAAAATACATATAATTATAAACAACTGTATTCTTTCTTTGCAACATGGTACCAAATGGTCTACAGCCCGGTACCAGTCCGCACCCCAGTGGTTGGGGACCTCCGATCTTGTTGTCTTTTAATTTTCTCTCCTTTTTATATTTATACTCATATTTATTGATAAAGGTATTGTTGAGATCAAGAAGTTGGAGGATTTCAGGTACTTAGGGTCAACAGTCCAGAGCAACAGAGAGTGTGGAAAAGAGGTTAAGAAACGGGTCCAAGCAGGTTGGAATGGGTGGAAAAAAGTCTCGGGGGTTCTTTCTGATAGAAGAATATCATCTAGAATGAAAGAAAAGGTTTACAAAACAGTGATGAGACCAGCGATGCTGTATGGTTTGGAGACAGTGGCATTGAACAAAAGACAGGAGGCAGAGCTGGAGGTAGCAGAAATGAAGATGTTGAGGTTCTCTTTCGGAGTGATGAGGATGAATAGGATCAGAAATGAGTCCATCAGGGGGACAGCTCATGTTAGATGTTTTGGAGAGAAGGTCAGAGAAGCCAGACTGAGATGGTTGGGTCATGTACAGAGGAGGGATAGGGACTATATTGGTAGACGGATGCTGGAATGGGAGATGCTAGTCAGGAGGTCTAGAGGAAGGTCGAGAGGAAGACTTATGGACGTAGTGAGAGAAGATATGAAGGTAGTCGGTGTGAGAGAGGAGGATACAGAGAATAGGGTTAGATGGAGGAGGTTGATTTGCTGTGGCAACCCCTGAAAGAGAAAAGCCGAAAGGAAAAGAAGAAGAAGGTATTGTTGCGCTTCGACGACAAAAGAATTTCCCCAAGAGAGATCAATTAAGTATAATCTTATCTTATCTTATCTTATCTTATCTTATCTTATCTTATCTTATCTTATCTTATCTTATCTTATCTTATCTTATCTTATCTTATCTTATCTTATCTTATACTGCTTATATAGCTCATCCCAGTTGCCATCAGGCGAAAGGGAGGGTTCACCCTGGACCCGTTGCCAGTCGATTGCAGGGTCACATGTAGATAAAGACAACCATTCAGTCTATCTTCGATACATCTGGGAAAATTTAGAATCTCCAAACCAACACAGACACGGGGAGAATTAACAAACTGTAACCCCTGCACCGTCGCGCCAGCCCACGTCCTCAAGACCAGAAAACATTATTAACAATTATGAATCCCTTTGTTACGGATTTTACTATTAATGTGTATTTCTAACAAGTACAGGAAGAGCAATATTGCTACTTTATGGATGTAGTTTTGTTAGAATTTCATTTCACTTGTCCTTCCTAAGTTGTTTCTGTAAGTTTCAGTTTCATGGCCTTGAGATAATCTGGTTTCAAATAGTTTGTGCCCGTTTAAATAATGAAGTATCTCGCCAACACGTTTCTATGTTGACTTTGGTTTGGGAGCGTGAAAATCCAGCTGTTTCTACACAGACAGTGGGTTCGTATAAAGTGGACTTTATACATGTCTTGTTACACCATGTTCCAGTTCTTTTTATATGCCTGTGTTTCATTCACAAGACACAAAAATAGGCTATTTCATATCCTTCACTGTGGGATTATGGCAAGTAGGCAAAATTAAAAACACATAGATATCAAAAAAGTGGGTTAAGCCTAAAAAACTTCTAATACCATTGAAAATGTATAATTACCGGTAGGTCATTACATAGATGGTCTGCTCTCGTGATACACCATACAATGCATCCATCACAACATAATGCGACAAATAATGAACTGAAAATAAAAATATACTGGAAGTGTCTCTATTCTTTGTTAGTTTTTCTGGAGTATACAGGGTTTCTTTTGTGCTTTATAGTTTAAACTGGTCCAGCATTATAAGTACGATAACCAAAAATAAGTCATGAACATAATCCTTGATTTACAATTTACCCTCATATGAAAAAAATGTGAAAAAACAAAGAACTTTATAACAATATTACAATACTTCTGTAATATTGTTATAAAGTTCTTTGTTTTTTCTTTGTGGTGTAATAGGCATCCATGTAGCATAATTGTTAGAGGTAAAGAAACGGGTTCAAGCAGGTTGGAATGGGTGGAGAAAAGTTTCAGGGGTTCTATTTGATAGAAGAATATCAGCCAGAATGAAAGGAAAGATGTCAGAGACAGTGGTGAGCCCAGCGATGCTGTATGGTTTGGAGACAGTGGCACTGCACAAAAGACAGGAGGCGGAGCAGGAGGTGGCAGAGATGAAGACGTAGAGGTTCTCTTTGGGAGTGACGAGGATGGATAGGATCAGGAATTAGTCCATCAGGGGGAACAACACATGGTAGATGTTTTGGAGAGAAGGTCAGAGAAGCCAGACTGAGATGGTTCAGTCATGTACAGAGGAGGGATAGTGAATATATTGGTAGACGGATGCTGGAATTTTAATATTCTAATTTAAAGTATCAACAGAGAAGGAAGTACCGGGGTTCTATACTAGGTGTTTGTAGGCCAAAATTTATTGACAACAATATGAACATACAACAACAGTGAGCAACAAATGAGAATCACTCCATTATTTGTGTTCAATGTGATACCATGGCCCCTGGCAATCTGTTTAACACTTGGCCTTGTATGACACCAGTTTTACTGGTATGTGAGCAAGATAATGAAGGTGGTGTCTTGGATCACGGCAGTTACAGATTAACAGGGAATAGAGTCTACAGAGGGGGTGTGGTAGCTCTCCTGCCTTGCACCAAGAAGGTCCCTGGCTCAATTCCTACAGTGGGCCTTTTTGTGTGGAGTTTTCATGGGTTTTCTCCAGTTTCCTCTCCCATACAAAAAATATGCGGTATGTGTGAATTGACATGTCAATGAGAGTGATGGTTCTATGTATCTATATTAAACTGTGAATGAGAGAGTGGATGGTTGTATGTCACTATATTACCTTTGAATGAGAGTGAATGCCTATATGTCTCTTTAGGACATGCGAATGGTTGTATGTGTCTATCAGAGAGGTGAATGAGAGAGAGAATGTTTGAATGTCTCTATATGATGTGGATACATTTTGTATGTGGCCCTGTGACTGACAGGCGACCAATCAAGGGTGAACCCTGCCTCCCTCTTACAGACAGCTAGGAATGGCTCCAGCTCCCCTCATGACCCCGAGTGCAGGATAAGCCGCGTAGAGGAAAATGACTGAAAGAATTAATGAAGAAGGGCAGCCTAATTTTAAAGTTAGGTGTAGAAGTGTTTTGGGCCAATGATGAAGAACTGAAGTTATTCCCTCATATCAGTACCACAAATCTCCCTCCTCTCTGTTTTAATTTTCTCAGCCTGGTTTCACTGGGACCAGACGACCTGTAATGAAAAGGACTTCACCTGAGCACGTTCAAAGCCTTCTCAATCGAGTCCAGGAAGTTCTGTATCGACGGGTTGTAGACATACTCCTCGCAGAACCACGGGCGAACACCCAGAATCTCCACCTCACAGCCTGTGGGCGGCAAACACCAAAAAAACAGATTAGACAGAGGAGACACATTGACCTGACCTCTTTAACATGAGCAGAAAAAAAGAAAAGGTTTTGATTGCAGTCAATAGACTACTATTTAGCTCTTACAAAATACTTCACCCTGTTACAGATAAGAGTGGAGATAGTGCCATCTCAACTCCAAGGTACTAGAGTTTTATCTTTATTGTCAAGGCACATATTTACCGTTTTAACAAACGAAACAAGGAAAGTACAGTTATACAGTTATATTTTCTTCCTTTAATGGATAATATACAACTCTTGAAATGCAACGCTGTCAAACATCAAAAACCTCTTCGGCCTCTGAAAACAGCAGTGAACTTAAACGTTAACAGCTTTGTTACACTGCTGTCCCTTAGGCCAAAGGTGCCCAAGACGACCAGCCGATCACGAAAAGTAATGTTGGTAGATGCCCATCAAAGTCTATTATCCATCCTCCATGGCACTTGCCATTTAATTGAAATATAGGGCAGCCAGTGTGAGATTTTGTTTTTTTCTAACACACGTGTCACCACGCATGTGTAGTCAATTGCACGCAAGTCCAATTGAGCAAGTTCCAGCGAGCTAACCAGCAAGTTAGACTTTCAAATTATGTATTCTAAAGAAAGGGTAAAACATGAAAAACAGATAACAAAAACTTGAGACTTCCATGCGCAATGTAGCATTCAAAGTAAATTTGCATTCAAAGTAAATTAGCATTCAAAGTAAATTTGCTCAATCTGTCAATCGGCCATTGCTCTTCTGAAGAAATGTTGAGCGGAATTTTCAGACTGCGGCACAAATTTCCCTCAAAAAAGCAAGCTGAGGTGGAGAAAGGGGAAGGAACTGAAAGTTCCACAGTTGTCAGGACAGCAGTCATTTTCCTCAGGGCTGATTTCAAAAGGTTGAGACCACCTACCAGCAGCTACTGTCCAGACTATGCATCTCTGGCTGGCTGACTGACTCCATGCAGTCTTCAGAGTAGGATAATGACCAAAAATGTATTCTGTTGTAGTGTGCCATAAGGGTTCATGCAGTTATGCAATGTGCACAAACATGTACTGTGTTAAGTATACAGTATAAGTATACAGTATACTTACGAATTTAATTTGTTCTCTGACTCCGATCGCAAACTGAAATGTCTGCAAACCCAATCATTTCTTCCCATTGAAATCACTGTAAATCCCATTGATCCGCTCTCCGGCACCAAAAAACATTGAAACTTTTTTATAGGTTTATTTGTGGCAAAAAAGGAATTTAAGATAACCAAAATTATTACTGTGTTTCTGGTGTTCTTTCTGTTCTCGCTAGCACTTGTGATCTGCATTTCCTTTACTAAAGTCACATGCAAAAGTAAAGCCTTCCCACATACAAGACCCTTGCTCACGCTATCTCCAGCAAGCTGTCTGTCATTGATCCAAACTAACAATCACTTTTCTACTTCTTCTAAGACTTGAGACCTTTGCTTCGTTAACGTAGTCACCCCTTTAGCCACATCATCCGTCTTTAAGCAACTTTGTTCTTCAGGATTATACAGATGACTGACTTAGCCATGTCGTCATGCTTGGCAAGATCTGTAACCTGAAGGCCAGTCTCCAGTTTAGCGATCATTTCCTTCTTCAGATCCACTGTAATTCTTAGCTTCTTCTTAACACTGCTAGCACTAGCACTTTTAACCTTTTTGGGAGCCATAATGAGGGCTAAGTTCATGAAAAAAAGCGTTAGGATACCTCATTGATGAACGACGTAAACAATTCGAGAACCACGCATAACTGCCGCTACGCTGCAAAGCCACAAACGCGAAAAGTCTGTGACTTTGTTTGTTTGTGTGTTCATGTAGTAAGGCTTCGTCACAGCTCGATTCAAAATTTGATTGACAATTCTGTTCGTAGGCCAATTTGTTAGTGATTAGGAGCGTTCGAAAGCCGAGGTTCTACTGTACTCAATAGACATATAAATAAATATATTTTTAGCATCATAAGTGTCATTTGATCATTTTTACATGGTCAGTTGAAAAGTAGATAAGATAAGATAATACTTTATTGATCCCCATAGGGGAAACTCGGGTGTTGAAGCAGCAACGTTCAAGAAAAAAAACCGAAACAAAAAAAACAGGAAAGATATATTCACATAAATATCAATGCAAATACATATGCACACATGTCACCATCCATTCCCACACACATTTACATACATATATACACACACATACCCATACCTACATTTAATATATATACACATGTACACAATATACACATACACATATATACATACACAAACAACATACACAATATACACATGTACATATATACATACACATTTACACATAGATAGCACACACAAGCAAGAATAAATAGATTAAATGAGCCAAAGTGACCCGTGGTAGTTATGGACACCACACGTGTCAGTGGGTGACGGAGTGATGGGGTGGCGGTAGCACAGATGCCCCCTAGGCAGTCAGGGTTGTATCCCATCCAGACTGCTGTTATACAGATTACAATGTGAAGAAGTGCAGGCACCCCTGCTTTAGATTAATTTTAAGAAAAAGTAAGTTATTTTTCCCCAAAATGTAAAAAGACTATGCTTGGTTTTTATACTTATCAGTACCAATTATGCGTGACTAGCAAAGAGAAATTAAAAATGAGTATTTGACAAGAGCTCGGGTCACAGGAGGTGAAAATACACTAGTCGGTTTAAACAAAATATTGGAATATTGAAATTACTTCCTGTTTTTTTTTTGGTCTTTGAGGAAGGCGTCAACATTGGCAAAATGGCCATGGCAACGCTGTTCTGAAAGTATTCTACATCATCAGCCTAAGTAACCCCGTTCCAATGGAAAGCCCCGCATTTTGTGTGTTACGAGTCCTGCCTTCATGATACTAAAAATCCCAGATGGACCTGAAGTGACCCCCCCACCCCCAACCCCTCTAACCCACTAATCCTGCTTTGTGATACAGGCGCCAGCGTGGCGACAACAGGACAATAAACTGCATCCGGACAATGCGCGTTGACACTCTGAAAGGCAAAATGGACGCAGGTTTGCACAACATTCAAACCCCCGCTAGAATCTCCCGCCTCTTTGTCACAGGTTTAGACAATTAAAGTTGATGAAAGAATGAGGTCGGGGGTGAGCGTTCCTCGGGCGGTGAGTACTCACCGGGCCAGTAGTACATGGACGCTTTCTTCCCGAGCTTCTGCAGGGTGACCCACAAAGGTTCTGATCCGTTCCACCAGAGGGGCAACCTGCTGTCCGAGTTGGTGCCGATCAGAAACTCCTTATTCGTGGCTTTGTCGTACATGTAGTTTCCGGTCATGTGGTGGGCGTCGCAGTGACGGCCTGAGGGAATTGATAAAAATAATTAAAATGTTATTAACCGTTATTGCAGTCTAATAATCAAAATCAGTATTGAGGGACAACAGGTGTTTGGAAACCCTTTGTCTCTCAATACTGATTTGGAGACTAATTTTTAAGACTGCTGTATTCAACCTGGTTAAACGGAACCACTTTGGCTTCCCTCCAATGAGAATGTTAGTGGCACAGTTCCCGCCTCCTTCTGTCTGCACAGCTAAGAGTCCTTGAGCACTCGGATACTGACCCAGAGTCACTCCCAATGGCCTGGTTAGCATGTTGCATGTGTGAGTGCGCGTGTATGGGGGTGAATTCTCTGGGTTTTTTGGGGCAGGTGTGAACGAACGCCAGGTTCGACGATGAACTCCGGTGTTCTGTCCGCTTCTTTCATTCCTCACAGTCTTCCCATCCTGTCTGCACTCACGTCCCTTAATCAATGCGTGATCGTAACCTAATCTTCTCCCGAGTCCATGGGCGTTCTGATTTCGCAGGTTCCCAGGGGGCATGGCTTGATCTGCTCAAAGGTCTTGCTAGTCCATCCCAACACTCAACCCCCCACTTGTCTCTCTCTAATGCCACCCATACATCTAAAGACTTTGAAAAGATTTGGAAAAGACACCTGCTCACATCAAAAGATCACTTTTTAGGAGTTTTAAATCCTATTCTGAGACTATTTAAAGACTACAACTAGATTCTTTCAGAAACTTTTTTTCCCCCGAATGCAATGTTTTCACCAGGCATTTGCAAAGCCCCGGCTATTTCAGTCCACCGCTTTTCCTTCTCTGCTTGCTCAGGATACATTGGAGAGTTGACACCGTACAAGCTGTGCCGTTCTGCCCCTTGCTCCACCATCCGCTCCTCTTTCTGGGCGGCCCATATTGATCAGGTTGCCTTCGCTCTTCCAGTTCATCCATACTGACAACAAATACCGTCACTGCCGCCAATGCCGCTCTGGTGATTTTTTTTCTCCCAGGTTTCCTGTTTCCAGTTCTGTTGGAGCTCATCTATTTATTGTTGATCGTGCTACATCACCGTAAAGAGTGATAGACTTGTGATAATATCAAACATGTTTGATATTGTCGTAAGCCCAAGACTAGGAAAGACTGATCTAAAAGAGCTCAGACTACCACCTTACACTTGACGACCAAGATAACGGGAACGCGCTCCAAGATTTCCTTACAACTTTCAGTTTTTAGTCTGCGACAACCCGTCGAGACAGAAGGCCGCACACATTGATTTCAGATTTGTCCAAGGTTTTTTGTGCCACTGTCGCCAAGTTCTTGCTCTTTGTGGAGTATAATATTTCTGTCAATCATTTTAAAGAGTGTGGCGAAGACCTACTCTACGTGAGAAGTGTCATGAGGCAACTGTGTTGTGATTCAGCACCATGGAAATAAAATCTGACTTGACTAAAATCATCTCACGGAGTAGCTGCATTAGACGGACGAGAAGCTCAAGTAACTGAAGGCGGCAGGAGCCAGGTTTTTGTTTTCACTTGCAGATCCTTGCCAAAATATATATTTATATCAGATTTTATTTAGACATTTTAATTTTTAACACCATAGCAAAGCACAGCTGCTCTGCCAGCGCCTCATGAATAACGTTAGTTACCTGGAAAGTTAAGTAAATACACTTCCTCAATCTCTTGCATACGAAAGCAGGAGATTTCTGACCAGTGAACCAAGAGGCTTTTCACGGATAAATACAATTTCACTTGAAAATGTTGCCCAAGTGAAACTGAACTCCAAATCAAAGTAGTAACTGATCCAAACTAATCTTGATTCCAAAGCAAACGGCTGTGTGTGTGGGAACACAGTCCAATTGCAGCGAAGGAAAGCAAGCTGTAGGGGGGGAAGAGAAGGTGAATGCAAATACATTTGTGTGTGTGTGTGTGTGTGTGTGTGTGTGTGCGCGCTCGCACATGTGTGCACGTGTGTGTCTTCGGCCAGTGATTCTTTCATCAGAAGAATGTGATTCATCAAAACACACACATCAGCAGATTGGCTACAGGGCAGGGGCTCTGATGCTCATATACCATTGGCCGGCATGAATTGTTGTTTTTAGGGCTTAGTAGGGTTGTGAGGGCTGCTACACACACACGCAGACAGACAGATACACACACACACACACACACACACACATAGTCTATATTGTTGGCCATTATGACACGTTTCTTTCTAATTTGCTTAAGAACGTCAGATGTAGTGAATTACCACTGAAACCCCATAGGAGCAGCCTGTTTATGCAGAAATTGGATAGGGGGCCTCACATTTAATGTACAAGGGGGAAATGAGTGAGATGACAGTGAAAAACTTCTGCTCAGTTTTTTTTCCTGGTGCATTTATTACTCTGTAATAACTGTGTAAGTACACTGTAATAACAGGTTAGTACACTAGCTACTAGCCCAAAAATCCATACTGGATGTGTGCCACGTTTTTTTTTAAACTCAGATTAAATTTCATCCACACAGTGAGATCCAGCCAGAGGGCGGAAGACATCTGGCATCTCCTTGGTGCTGAAAGGGCAAATTGAATAGGATGAACTGAGGGCACAGACGGAGAACAGTCAACTAGCCGGAAAAATTAAACCAAACTTTACGCCCAAGAGAAAAAAAAAAAAAAAAAGGTAAGCCTCGAGAAATTATATGTAATTGGATAATTTCTTCTAAGTTGACCATTTATTACAATGTCATTAATGTGTAATAAAGGAAGATTAGCTAACAAGCACAAGGAGAAGGGGTGCCAGATCAGGAAACACATGTAGCCTCCTAGTCAGGAGCAACAGCATGACGAAGAGACAAGACAGCGATTGGGTGCCACCAAACAAGCAAGTGTAGACATGAGCAGCACAGAGAGAAGCAGGTTTCTTTTCTTTAAGTCCTTCAAGTTTGTATGTGAGAGCTGGTCTTGGGTCTCTGAGAGATGAAGGGAGTTACTGATGTGACAACGGAGAGCTCGGTCATCCAGCGTCGCCTCAACACCCGGATGACCGCGTCAAGACGGGGGGCAGGGTTCAAACTGCATGAGGAGAGATAACTATTTAGCGATGCTAATATTAGCAGCATGGAACCAATCCATGGTCATGTTTTAATCCTGGCCATGGCTCAGCTGGTAGAGCAGGTGTCCCTCCAATTTGATAGTTTGCCAGTTCGACTCCCAAGTCATTCCTTTCTGCGTGCCAAAGTGTCCCCCGGAAGTGTGGTGGAAAAGCACTCTGTAAGCGGGGACCATTTAATACTGTGATGAAATATTATTTTGATAAACTATACATTAAGGAACACACTAGAACGCTTTGTTTTGACGTCTTGAACGCTCACTTTGGGTCCAGTATGTTTCAGTTTCAGGAAATCATTTGTTTGGGCTTTTCAGTTTATTTAGCGAACCTTCATTTAGTATTAGCGCTAACCACAATGTTAAACTTGATGCTGAACAAGCCGCCTGTTTGTGGAATTTTGTTCGATTTGACATCATACGGCCCTTCACAACATGTGCAGCGATACCGCCGACCAAATGTGTGGACGTGAAAAGCAGGCTTGGTGTTCCATGCAATCACTCCACTGCCGGTGTTGATCCTTTCAAAACCGTCAACTATTTCAGACTTAATATCAGAACCCCTTATATTATGTGAGTGAGGTCTATTAAAATGATTATATCCCACGGTAAAAAAAAAAGCTGGCTGGGCAGTACGGTGGGTTTCCAACCACAGTTTAAAAAAAAACGGGAATGGTTGAATGTCCCCTGTGATCAACTGTCGTCGAAACCGAGCGGTTCAAGACGAACGAGATCAAAAATCATAAAATTGTCTCAACAAAAGGGGAGCTTGTTTACGATTGGCTGCTCCTTCAGCCTCCTTGAGCTCTTCTCGACTGAAACAGATCCTCACACCAACGCACTCGTCACTGTGAAAAGATTCTGAACCAAGCTCCAGGTTCGCAAGTGACGCCAAGATGTTCAGTGGCGGCATTGCCACCGTTCGAGGACTTTCGTATCTCGTGGTTGGCTGATGTTCTCCAGCATTGGAAGTCAGTACAAATATTCAAAACATCATGGCAGAAGTTGGAGTTACTAAGACATAAAAGAAATAGAAAAGGAAAAAGTGGCAGCAGGAGTGTCTTCAGATGAAGGTGGAGACAGAGCTGCATTTTATTCACTCCAGATGCAAGGAGAGATTCTTTTTTTTCTAAATACTTACATATATATCATTTACTATGTGTTTTACACATTTTGTTTTCAAAATTATTTTTTTAGTGATATGTATTTATATGTATTTAGATTTTTCCATCATCCATCCATCAATCCATCCATCCATCCATCCATCGTCTGCCACTCATCCTGTACTCAGGGCCATGGGGATGAGAGGCGTGAGAGGTGGGGTACACCCTGGACTGATCCCCAGTCAATTGCAGGGCCTATTTAGATTTTTAATTTCATATTTTTGTACATATATTTATATCGATATTTGTGGCAGATAATTGTTGAATTAATGAAAAAAAGATATATGGATTAGTATACAAAGACAAAAAATGTATGTACACACATATATGTATACAAACATGTTAAATACTTGTGTGTGTGTTTATATAAATGCATACTTTTTTTTTCAATTCATTTATTCATCATCTACTACTTACCCTGCAATATGTGGGGATGCTGAAGCCTACAAAATGTTATTTCTTTTTTAAGTTTGAGCTCTCGATAAAACAATTTCGATCCACTTGTTTGCAAAACTACAAGAGTAGTAGTAGTACTCAACCCGACACCCTGAATTAAATATAATAATGGAAAATATCGTCATAAAATCATCATTCAGAAAACAAAAAGAAGAAAATAACATTCTTTGTTGTTGACTTATTTTCATCGTTTTATCTCAGCCCCAGGTTTCCAGCAAAAACGTTTAAATTCATTATATTTGTAATGTCATTGGACTGTCGCGTTGATGCAGGTGAATTGATCGGGTGATCAGCGGCGGCGGATCGATTACCTGTCATTAAGGTGTAATAATTAGGGTAGGACAAACTTGGGAAGTCCGGCGTCATGTAGTCCACCTTCACTCCGTGACCCACGATCTCCCGGAACCCCGGCAGCGCCTGCAGGTCGTCCATGTAGTCGTGCCGGAACCCGTCGATCAGGAACGCGAGTAACGGCCGGGCGCAGAAACACGGAGGTGCAGCCGCGACCAGCAGCAGCAGCAGCAGCAGCAGCGTGGGGAGGACACGCGGTGAACACGGGGCCGGGCGTTTCGGGCGCATGACGGCGTCTCTGCGGTCGTTCCGGTGAGTGGCGGTCTGACCGCCCGGTGTCCGGGCTCCCGTGGGAAGGGCTGGAGGGGTGGGGGTGGGGGGGAGTTTTTTTTCGTGGGGCGGGTGGGTTTGGAGTGGGGTGGCGGCAGCAGCGACAGTATAGAAATCTGTCTATATTGTCATCGATGCAAAATCTATATTTGATAATCATATTGTAGTTGTCACATTTTGAGTAAGATCCCTATAGCAGCTGTGTGTGTGTGTGTGTGTGCGCGTGTGTGTGTGTGTGTGTGTGTGTGTGTGTGTGTTTGTCTGTTTATGTGTGTGACTTGCGGTGAGGTTGGCCCTTGGAGGCACTGACTCTTTCAAAGTAAGATTTACAAATACTGTATAAATTCAACAGAGTGTCATAAATTCACCATTCACCAACCGACTGCTTGCACATTTTCTACTGCTTATGTTTGATATCCCTTACCAACATTCTTTACACACACACAAAGCTAAGGTACATATTTGGCCAAAATAGAATATTTGTGTTGTGTGGACGAGGAAATGATGGCGGAGTCGTGGAGGAGTTTCAACTTTAATCCAGACACAACAACCAAAACAATTAACCAACACAACATTCGGGAACGCCCATATGTATATGGCTTAACCCAGCCCCCCAGCCCTTAGTCCCGGGGTGAGAGGCCATGCCCCTTAGTGTCCGCCACACAGCAACACCCAGACGGGACTCAGGGCAACAACTTCACCTGCCACCCTGTGGCACGATCCAGCGTGACACGCTCCTTACGCTTGCCCATGTCCAAAACGAAAGGGCCATCTACAGTACGCGGAACGGCCCATCATACGGAGGCTGCAGAGGCGAAAGGTCATGCCTGACAAACACAAAATGAGCCGACATGTGCTGGTGGATGGGGCGAAACAGGATCCGAGAACGGACGGGATGGGCGAGTGGATCTCTCGGGCAAAAATTCGCCTGGGACCCGTAGTGGCTGGCGGTGAACCAGCTCGGCAGGTGAGGTGCGGAGGTCATCCTTAGGTCAAACGGTCCACACAGTTGTCACCTGCGAGGGAGCGGTGGAAACGCCGCCGCCGTCGTCCCCAAAGACCCTGCCAGTGCTGAACAGAACGCCGTCACGAACTGCGGACCCCTGTCCGAGGTAATGTCGGACGGTGTGCCAAAATGGGCGAACCAAGAAGAAAGAAAAGCCAGAGACACGTCCGTGACCGACGTGGAGGACAGGGAGGACCACCTCCGGCCACCTGGTGGTCCTATCGACCATGATGAGCAGGTGCGTAAAGCCCTGTGAAGGAAGCAGGGGGCCCACCAGGTCGACATGGATGTGGTCAAAACGCCTAGCCGGGATCAGAAACAGCTCGAGAGCTTCCGTAACGCCACACAAGCGTCCGCACACTCCTTGACATCTCTATGAACGCCTGGCACACACACACACACACACACACACACACACACACACACACACACACACACACACACACACACGTATATATGTGTGGATGTGTGTGTATGCTCACAAATACATATGTAAAACTTTATATATAGTTATACACACACACACACACACACACACACACACACACACACACACAAGTCGGCATTTGTGAGCAGCATGCCGAGAAAGAGTAATTCAGTTGCAGTACTTGCTTTGAAAATGCTGATAGAGAAGTACAGAGAAGGTCAGAGGGAGCTGCTTTGTGCCTCTGAAGTACAAGAAAAAGCATACGACAGGTTGCCGAGAGAGGAACCATGGTGTATTGAGGAAGTGTGGAGTGGAGAGAACTATGGTAGACTGGTGCAGGACAGGTATGCGAGATGTGAGACAGTGGTGAGGTGTGCTGTAGGTGTGACATCAAAGTTTACGATGGAGGTGGGACTACATCAAGGATCACATCTGAGCCCCTTTTTGTCTGCAGTGGTCATGGATAGGCTCACAGTTGAGCTTGGACAGGAATTTCCATGGACCATGATGTTTGCAGATGACATTGTGATCTGTCATGAGAACAGGGACAGGTGGAGGAATATCTAGAGAGGTGGAGGTATGCTCTGGAGAAAGCCGAGGAATGAAGGTTAGTCGTAGCAATTCAGAATATACGTTTGCGAATGAGAAGGGCCCAAATGGAACGGTGACGATACAGGGAGTGGATATGAAGAAGATGGAGGATTTCAAGTACTTATAGTCCAGGGCAATGGAGACTGTTGAAAAGAGGTGAAAAAACTTTCTTACTTACTAACCCAACCTTATTTTGGAGATAAGGTCAGAGAAGCCAGACTGAGATGGTTCAGTCATGAACAGAGGAGGAATAGTGAATGTATTGGTACAGGGATGCTGGGGTTGGAGCTGCAAGGCAGGAGGTCTAGACAAAGGCCAAAGAGAAGATTTATGGACGTGAAAGAGGACATGAAATAGTGTGAGAGAATAGAATAGGGTTAGATGGAGGAGGTTAATTCCCTGTGGTGACCCCTGAAGGGAAAAGCCAAAAGGAAAAGAAGATTATGAGCTCCTACATATTTTTTGCAGTGTTACAGCAGGGCCTTTTCTTACATCGTTTATTTTTTTATTTTTTTTCAACTGTCAAAGACGCGAATCCCTACCTGCACTTCCAGTTGTGATCAGCAGGAGCAGCACACAAGATTCAAGAGTCAAAGATTCAGAGTTTTTAATGTCATATGTACAGTCTGGAAGTGTGTTCCTTGTATGATGAAATTCTGATTCTGCCGTCCACAGTGAAGCCAGATAGTTAGCAATAAATAAATACATACTATTGCAGCCACATGTAAACAGTTCAAGGAAATGAAAACAGGATGTGCAAGTTGAAAGAAAGAGTGCAAATACAAAACAGCAAACTTTAGAAAGTGCAAATTCGATTGTGCAAGCTCACAAGTTGGAGGTTATATGCAGATGACTAAATGAACATTCAGTTACATGAGCAGTTGCAGAGAAGTGTCCTGAGGTAGAACACGGTTGTGACTCCTGTCAGTCGTTCAGGAGTCTAATGACAGTTGAGTAGAATGAGTTCTCAAGTCACAATGTCTTACATTTCACACTCTTGCACCTACGGCCGGAGGGTTTGAGTGTGAGCTGTCCGTGTTGGGCATGGGTATGGTCCTTGGCAATGGAGGCAGCTCTCCTTTGGACCCAGCGGTGGCAGATGCTCTGCAGAGACGGCAGTGGGGTTCTGGTGATCTTCTCTGCAGTCTTGTCCACTCACTGCAGGCGTCTGCGGTCCATGGCAGTGGTGCTGCTGTACCATCAGGTGATGCAGCTGGTTAAGATGATCTCAACAATACAGCTGTAGAAGTTGCTGAGGATCTTAGGTGACATGCCAAACTTCCTCAGCCTTCTCAGAAAGTACAGACCCTGTTGAGCCTTCTGAACTGTCTGCATTGTTCTGACTGGCCGGCTAAGGTCCTCACTGATGTGAACACCCAGGTAAACTGCTCACCCTCTCTACTTCAATATCTGGGATGAACAGGAGAGGTCTCCTGTCCTTCCTCATGTCCACTGTCATCTCCTTGGTCTAGTCTGTATTGATAGTGCGGTTGTTGTCCTCACACCATGACACCAGACTGGTTACCTCCATCCTGTAGGCCATTTTCATCCTCTACTGGTGATGCATGCTATCACTGTGGTGATACACTGTTCACTGTCGAACTACACCACAGTGAGGACAATTTTGTCTTTGTCGGAGGTAACAAATTATAGGTGAACAAGGTGTAGAGAATGGGACTAAGGGCATATCCCTGACAATTGCCCAGGTTTGTGATTATGATGGCTGAAGTCCTATTACCTGTCCTGACAGACTGGGATCTGCCAGTCAGGAAGTCTTATTGCTGGTCTCATTGTTGGACCCAAATGCAAGACAGAAGGGCACGCAGCATGTGGCGTTCCAGACTGTTCTGCCAGGGCTTCTTGTTGGGGTGAGCACGATGTTTTTAACACAAGTGCTGATACACCCGATCACATACTGCTGTAGACTGACAGAAGAGTTCTCCAATGTTGCTGCACAACTAGAACAATATCTTATCTTTCCATCTTCCCCAGGGGTGGGCAAGCTTTTTGACTCACGGGCCTCGATTGGTTCTAAAATTTGACAGAGGGCCAGTCCAGGACCAGATGGATGGAGTGTTTATATGAGCTAATATAAATTGCATAGATAGAATAGAAGTACGTGCTCTTGCGTTGACTGCTCACAAGCATCGTTAGCATGCTTCGTGGCAAAGTGACGGCTGATAGCGTATTCTTTGAAAACCACAACAGTTCCCCGGTATATCAGGCACAGAGCCGTCGCAATTCAGTGAAAAAATACTTTGTTGTCCCCTCCTCATGAAATACTTGGCACTCACTGTCCATTTTTTTTTTCCCTGTATTTGCTCATTTTTACAGAAGGGCTCAACGGGAGAAGCGAAAAAGTGACGCAAAAAGTAATACCCCACACTCCAAAAAAAGTCAAGAGTGTATGGAGAGTGGGATATCTATTGGGGGATGCAGGTATTTCAGGGAAAAGTTAAAATAAAGGAGGTTTAATAACAATGAAATTTCAAGTTCAATGGGCCGGATTCAAAAGCCCTGTGGGCCCTAGTTTGCCCATGCCTGTTTTAGGATAGATTCTACCTTAAAACTTAACAAAATAACTGAAATCCCTGCACAGTAACTAAAGTGCCCTCCTGGTTGGTGGGAAAATACAGAAGCTCCCTGTGTGTGTGTGTGTGTGTGTGGTTGATAATCTGTTACACCATAATCTGTTATTCTATTACCGTGGAGGGAATGGTTTACCACTGAAATTGAAGTTGAACTCATGAGACAGAGTTCTTCAACAATGTACAGGGTCACTGAGGGTTTCAAAACAATAGTTCTAAATTATTACTATGAATTTACAAAAATAACATAGCTCAGAATTGAAATAGAGAAATAAATATTTCAATTGTTTTTTTGATTATGATCAAAGTTAAATTTTTCTCTTTTTTTTGTATAGTGGACATTTTAATGGGCTATATTCTGGGTTTTTGAAAATGAATTCAATGTGAATTGTTTGCCATAAATACTAATTCTAAGGTGTTGCAGTACCTCATAATGGCCACCGGGGTTTCAGTGCTGCTCAACCAAGGAAAACTGTTAAACAGCCTCTGATTGTTTTTGAAATGGATAAAGCAGCAACTCACACACTTGCGAGCATGCACACACACATACACTAGCCATGTAATCAAACATTGTTATTTTTATTATCTTAAAAAGTAACACAATCCCCATAGGGTATCACATACACAACAACAACGGTAACACCAGTACTAACATCGAAGGGACTTTCAGATATTATAGACATTTAAAAAAAATCCCTCTTTTTATTGTTTAAATTATTTGACTAGGCATGACAGATAAACATCATTTACAGGTATGACTTACTGTCACCATTTCAAACATTGTTATTGTTGAACCTCCACTGTTATAAACCACCAGAGATGTTAAGGGAAGACATTTCATGGACTGTCAGTGTAGAAAAGGGATGGAAGGTTACGGGATCGTGGCCGGAGGTGGTGGGCAGGAAGAGGGGGTGATGGAGGGCCACTGGGCCAGACGGTAGCGAGGGGAGGTTTTGAGGACGGGGGAGGCAGAGGGGCAGTGCAAATATCAGAACATGGAGCCCCACCAGACTAGAGACCCAGTAGCCCTGTTTTACTGGTGGAACTGGGGCTGGGTTGCAGGTGGGGCAGGGAGGGGTAGAACCCCACCATGGAGCAAGAGCTGAAAACACCTGACAGGTGGGTGGCATTGCACTCCACTGTGGGGCCCAGAACTCAACTGTAGTGGTAATTCCATCGATAGTGGTACCACCCTGGATGGTTACGGTAAAACGGAGACTAGAACTTGACCAGCAGAGCCAGGACATCTTCCTGTCTGTGTCTTCTTGATAGAATAGGGGTGAGGCCCAACTAGGTGGGTGCGGCTGGGACTGAACCCCTGTGTGGAGAGGTAGACTTGGGACTACAACCCTACTGTAATGATGTAGTAAGGACTAAAGGCCTAGTGGTGAGGGCTTTTCATGACTTGAGACCAAACTGTTTAGTTGCGGGAAATGAGGATCCGACTCAAGATGAAGAACATTGTCGAAAAGAATGTCAGAAAAAAAACACACACAAAAGTTGTCTCTGAGGTGCTTTCACTTGGGTCGTTGTTCACTGTGGGTTAAAATTCAGCTCTGGACCTCACGGCAATGTGACTGGGCTCTAGAGCATCGGCACCTCGGGGTCGGATGAGAAGTTCTCTTTAATTTCATACCTGCTTTGTTTCTTTTGGCTTAGTGGGCTGTGGTGTGTTTTCCCTAGTACTTTAAGGTTAGTACTAACCTAGTTGAGTCGCTTTGGACACATTGACACTGGTAGGTCAGCCCCAAACACCCTGCCCAGTGATCTATGCTTACCAGGTTTTTCTTGATTCATGATACTTACAAGAAATGTGCTCGCAAACAGATCAGAAAACAAATATTTGGGAGTTAGGGGGAAAACACTCCACAAACCATTCAACCGATTTCAACCACAGCAGATCAACTGATGAACCTCCTGACCTCACAGACTCTTGAGCGTCTTCAGTGCCTAACCGGAACTGATATGACTGGATGAATTTGAATTCCCCTGATGTCAAACAGCAGGTGGATGTCAGAGATCAAAGAGGATTAAGTCGTTGAACATCGATGAAACTGCGACTACAGTGTAGGCAAAGCGTGCATAGTCTCGGTGCAAGTAGAAGGTGGAGGCCGAAGAACCAACTGGTTCCTCTACAACTGGATCAACAGAAGACGGGACTCAGGAGAGCTAATTTTTCTTTCTAATTTCCTTCATCCTTTTGTCAAAAAAAAAAAAAAAAGGAAAAAAGAGACCGGTCACTCCCGAGTCCGCGCTCAAGTCACCTAGGCCATCCGTGGTCAAACGTGTACGAGACAAAGCTGAGTTCTGCACCAAGGGTTCCGAGTATGGAAACCACTTGGGACTTGTGCTGAAGTCTGACGCGGTGGGAGCCCCCAGCATGCAACTCCCTCACTTAACACTGCCCTGCTGTGAGTCCCGATTGTGTGTCAAGCATTGCGGTGGTGGTGGTGGTGGTTGTGATGATGACGATGCCAGAATGGGATGTGGACAGTGCAATGCCCCTCAAGTACCACTCGAGGGTGCACTTTTGAGCAGATATCATGTACCATCAAAAGCCTTGCTAGTGAACCAAGGGGAACAAGGGGGAGTCCAGCACTTTGATGTGTAGATGTGTATGTGTGTGTGTGTATATATCTGTGTGTTTGTGTGTGTGGTGTTGTGTAGACATTCACAGGCTAGAGGCTGATGACAGCGTGATAGCGGAGAGGACGGGCTGTATTTTGCTGTTGTGGAGGTAGTTGTAGAGGTGTCAGTAGGACAACAAAACACTGGGATGTCTCCCTGAGCCTATAGGAGGTGGGGACTTCAATCGCGACCAATCAGGAACCTATAGGACTGCAGGATTCTTCACCAAGGCAATCACATCCAGGCCACCTATCAAGGATCTCACGCATCTGGTCAACCCCATTAATATGTCTGCCTGTTCAGTCATTTCACCTAAATGCCATTTGAAAAACTGATGTCAGCCTCCAGTGACCAAGGCAAGGAAATACATTTCCAAGTCATGCGAGACTCTTAATTTTGCTTTTTATTTTTTCCCGCCAGTTATGCAGAACGCCGCACATGAAGTGTGAGGCTATTGAAAAGTGAAGATGTCAGCCTGTCAGGTGAATTGCGTGTATTGTGAAACACTATAAAGATGTATGCACCGCTGAAATTTTAATACTAAAAACAAAAAACAAAAAAAAAAAGAAACTTGACTACAAGCAAAAGCAACTTCATGAAATAATATGTAAGCCAATTTCTTCTTTTTCTGCAGGGAAGCCACATTTTCTTTTGAACTCAAAGAATGAAATAAACCAGAATAACAAAGAATTAATAAAATAAAAACTTTTCCAAAGGAATGAATGGACTTCCGGTTGCCTCGCATCTGTACTATCCAGAGATGAGGCATGGCGCCACTCCATTTCACTGAAAAGCTCCATGGAGGAGAATAAATGGGCCGTGGCTGAACGAAGTGAGAGAAACAAATCAGACAGCGGCCCTTCAAAACCGGGTTCCAAGTACAGCAACACTCGGTTTTATTAGGATCATTATTACAGTCGTCGTTGACCGTAATAAATCTTAGCACCATGAGTGAGTGCAGCTCAGGGATTTGATTCAAACCATTTGAAATTCCATTAGTTGCGACCAAAACATAGATTTAAAGATTTAAAAAACAAAAAACAAAAAATAAAATAATTGTGAATAACACTGATCCAGATGGCCTGTTTTCTTTAACATCTTCTATTGGGACGGGAGCTACGAAACCAGCACGTGTTCTCTCCGACACTGTTATGACGGACATCCGCAGATTTTCTAACAAAGACTGTTTGTGCTGGTTGAAATATCCTGGGGCTTTTTTTTTTTTTTAAAGAAATACTGTTGAGTTCAGCTGTGAAGCTCATCGAGGACGCGATCAGAACCTGTTCATCCACTGGATGCGGCTGCTATTTGTCCGTTGAGATCTTAACATTAATGCTATGAAAAATCAAATTATTTTTCTTTTCTCATGACCATCTAATTCTGTGATTCTTTTGTAGAATATTTATTAAGATATGCCATGTAGCATCTGACTGAGATTTTTATTGTCTGAAAGTTTTCTTGTAATTCTTTTCAGAATTGTAAATATATTTGCTACTTCTGCTATCCAGTAAACACGTTAGCCTAAGTAAACAACCAAAATCCTACCTAAACAAACAAGAATTCATTGAGATAATAGGGGAGAATCTACCTGACTGTTAAGAGTAATATGTAAAAAAAAAAAATTAAAAAATGAGAAAGAAATGAATCAGAATTTAGCAAGAAAATTGAAACATAATTTGTTAAAATGTGCATGAAGTTACATCAAATATTAACTAAAAGTTTGCAATCTTTCAGCCTTTCTCAATTCTGCAATCAGGCAAACAGCAACCTGTTACCAATACCTCTCCTTAAAAACCTTGATTTTTCTATCATTTTTAAATCTATTGCATCTGATAGTAGCGTATATAATGGGGTAAACCTATGTGCCTGGTGGGACACCTGCAGAATTAAGCAGCTGCATCTAGTGGACACCGAAGTAACGCAAGCAGATGAAAATATGGATTAAAGTTCAGTGTAATCCATATTACCTGTCAGAAAGTTGAAGAGAATTGGTCAGTTTCTTGGACAAATGGCGCTCGACAGTCCTGGTTGCGTGTTTGACCATCTAACCCCCTGACTTTGTTGTTGGATGTAAGCCTGACAAGACATGCAGTGAGCAGGAAATGGACGACGAGGATGTGTGAGCCATCACTAACAGTATCGGCAAAGCTTTCTCTCCTCGGGGGTGTAATACCAGAACACGCCATTGGAGGGAGACGATCTGATCTGGAACAGCTGGAATGGGGGAGTGGAAATAACATGACCTGAGATTACAGATTACTGGGACACAAACATATCCCACGCACACTCACACTCACGCACACAAATAGAACCCACGTTAAGTGAAACAACACAACAGCAGTGTGTAAACTAGAGGCTGTAGAATGACATGGTCGGTCTGCCCAGTGGCATGGCGAGCATTCAGTTCCTGGTGGTGTCACTTCCTCCGTTTTTTTTTACCAATCAATGTATATGTTTTGTTAACAGCTATAGTTCTGGCGGACCCGAGCGGCGCCACTGATTCAGTCAGTCTGTCAGTCTAAAGGTGTAACAGTCCTTGGGGGAGGGACTTGACCTCCACAGCCCCTGTTTTGTTGGCCCAGCCTTTAGACAGGCCCCTAAACGCTGGTGATTGACGCGAGGCAGGCGTTGGGCTTCTGTAGTTTCTCTGGTTGGGTGCCGGCAGGTTCGGGGATGGCGCGGAAGGAGAACGGGGGGCCGTTGCCTGTGGTGATTCCGAGGTGGCCGGGGCTTAGCGCTAGATTCTGCCGGCGGTTGCTCTCCACGATAGAAGAGGTGTTGGATGCTAGGCTCTCCCTTGTACTGCAGAGACACACACCGGAAGCACAAAAACATGACTATGGATGGGTGTGGGCAAGGACATCATGACATAACACAAATTGCAGTTGTACACACTGATACATTGAAATATGTAGCATTACTGACATAATAGTTTACAGTTTTCCATAATAACAAATAACATAAGCTTGAAATCACCTTTGTGAACAAACTGCAGAGTAAATTATTGTTAAGTTGATAATTTTTCATGTTTTCGTTCTCTATACTGCTTATCCTACACATAGAATCGTGGCAGCAATCCCACTTGTCGTTGGGTGAGAGGTGGTTTAAATCTACACTGGTCACCTGTCAATCACAGGGCCACAATAACAGAGGCATTAGTCCATACGCGCCCTCATTCAAACCTACAGACAGAAAATGACGACTCCATCCAGAAAGCAAACACACAAAGTGAAGCCTGGTAGATATATACTTTTAAGTCCACTCAAAGATGTCTCTGAAATTGTGTTTTGGCTTTGCAAAAATCACCCCAAAAGATAAATGAATTTTTATTTATTATTATTGCTTATCTAAACAGTGTGTTACAGTCAGTCCAAATACTCATATATATTGTAGTTTGTATTTTGTATGAAATGCAACACGTGGCCATTCCCCTCAAGCTGGTGACCAAGTACAAAATAATACTGCCCACTTCTTTCGCTTCACAATAACCTCTGGTCAACATATTACACGGCCTTTCACAGCTACAGAATATATGTGTGCTGGCACTTTTGTTTGTCGACGTTAACTTTTTTGATACTTTATAATATTATTGGGGGACTTTGTGCGAATAATTTGCACTGAGAAGCATTAAAAGTATTTGTATAGGACCTGGAGCTGAGTGGGCAGTGTCCACATGAACGAACCTATTGCGAGCTAGTGCTACAAGGGAACACAGAGAATCAGGCGGTGGTGCTGCCAACTGAGCTTCTTCTCTTGTTGATATCCCATGGTTGTTTCATTCATTTAAAAAGGTTTTGAATATATCTGGATGGCCTCAGTAAAGCTAACCTTAAAAAAACAACATCAAAAACAACAAAAATAGTTATGAAAAAAGATATCAGGGAAGTCGTGAATGGAGTGATTGTGTAGATCAGGGGTGCCCATCATGTCAATACATAAAAACGAGTGAGCTGCGAGCCACGGAATAGTGTACAGTATAGGTCATGGGGGTAGATCGCATGTCATCAAAAAAAAAGTTGTTAGCCGATCATTTATATGCACTATGGCATTCGGCACTTGGCCAGCCAGTCCAAGATCTCGATCCAAATACTTTTCCATTATGACTGATTATTGTTTGAAAGGCTGGCTATCAGCAACTTTTATCCGAACAATGCCACCTATTTAATATACTCTGTGTATATATATATATATATATATACACATATATAAATTCATATATGTTCAGCATTTTCATTGTTGGGACTTGGTCATTTTAAAAGTAGGTCACAAAATAGTTTGGCCATGTACTCACCGCGGTGAGTTGAATCCACTGTCGACAGTGACAGAACTGGAGTCCATGCTGTCCAGCCTGGCGGAGTGGGCTGACTGCTGATTTTGACTGGCTTCCGGAAGGTTCTCTTTAGCACCAGGGAAGGTGAGGGTTCGCTCGAATCTCCTCTGCAGGTCCCTCTCCTTCTCCCTTTCCAGCAGCCACTGCATGGTCCCGGCTCCGCCTCCACCCATGCCGACGACACCCCCTCCGCTTTTCTCATCCTCTCCTCTGCTTTTAGTGCCTCCGTCCTCGAGTTCGTCATCGTCTGAGACGTTGTAATAGTCGAAAGACGCCTCTGCGGCACCGGTCATAGGTTCCATGCTAGGTTGGGGCGCAGATGGCGTGGCCACTAGGGGTTTGGGAGCGTCAAAGGCCTCCTGGGAATCAAGTGCATCGCAGGATGAGGACAGCGTGGAGGTGGCGAGGGCCGGGGGTTTTCGAAGGGAGCTATATCCGGGCAACGGGAGGCTGGGTGGGGGTTTGAAGAGGGTGTCTTTGCTAAAGATCTCCTTGCGTTTCTCCTGACTGCAGGAGGCACTATGGGCAGACCGTCCATTAGAAAGAGGGGGGTCGGGGATTGAGAGAGGTATTGGAGGCAGGCTGCCACCTTTAGGTCCCAGCTTTGACAAGTCCTCCTTGTTTTCTGTGGAGTGAGGCGTCAGTCGGTCCATTTGCCTGTCGGCGCTACCCACTTTCAAGCCATCGTGGCTGCTTTTGCCGAGAGTTCCCAGTGGGCTGGGTGCCGTTAGCAGGGCCTCAGAAGAACCAGAGCATTGGAAGTAATCGTCGGTGGGGACGGAATTGGGCAGTGGTTTAGGGGAATATGCCGGCAGACTGTCTCTGCTCTTACATTTCTCTAAGCTCCTGCCGCCGTCCAACACCAGCGAGTCCCCGGGCAGCTTGGCTGAGGGGGGAGTGGCACAAGGGTAATGTGAGGAGCTCTGATTGGCTCGTAGAGTTCCATCGTCGGTGTAGTAGCGGCTTCGGTCGTCATAGTAATTCGGAGGTCCGATCAATCCAGCTCCGAGTGGTCCTTTAGAATTATCCATGGATCTGGAACGTTCCTTGGCTTTGTCACTACGTTCGTTCCTCGACTTCCTCTCCTGGGTGTGGGAGTGTGAGCGGTGGACTTTGGAGTGGTGGGCTGAGGGGCCATGGCTTGGCTCGGGGAAAGGCATTTCCGTCCGTCGTTTGGCAAGCTCTCCAGATACATCCCACTCGGGCGTGACGGGTAAATGAGAAGAGTCGAGGATGTTGGGATTACTGTGCGCCAGGTGGAGGCGCGTCCGTTGCCGCTCCACGGCCAGGGCGTGTTCCCTCGGCGACCGAGCCAGCGATGACGAGTAGGCTCTGTAATCCCTATCGGCCAGTTCTAGGTGCGAACCGTCGCTCGGGTCGCCACGGGATGCCCTTGTCTTGCTGTGTGAGCGGCTAAGTTTGGTCTGAGACTGCTTTCTGTGTCGGCCACCGCTCCTCCGACTCCTGGAGCTCTGATTGGCTGACGAGGCTTTGCTCCTTTGGGCTCGCTCCTCTTCCAGGCGTTTCATTACAGCTGTGTGCCGGGCAAGGTTCTCCACCGTGAGGTCAGGGTTGATTCTGCGGATGATCTCCATCTCTATGTGTCGCGGGAGTTGACTGGGTGCCTCTTCATCACGGAGTGGCCACTCCTCGGGGGGGAACTGTGCGGAGAACGTGGCCAGCTGCTTGGCCTTGTCCTTCTTAAAGCTGAGACGAAACAGCTTCAATCCGAACTTGCGACTTCCCGTACCAGTCCCTCCGCTCCCTGCTTGCTTCTCTATCTCCCCGGTTCCCCCACCACTTCCTCCTCCCCCTCCTCCTCCACCTCCACCACCTCCGCCGCCACTTCCCCCACCTCCTCGATGCTTGGTGAGCGTGTCCGTCTTGAAGGGGAACCCGAGGGTGCTGCGACTCTTCTCCGTGTTTCCTCCCACTTGCTGAGGAGGCGTCTGTGGTGAGTGCGGCGATGAGTACGCCTCCCGGTGGTCTTTGGGGGATCTGCGCTGCAGAGTGGTATGGTGGCTAGGGGGGTCTTCTCCGCGATAGCTGTTGTTGTAAAATGGATCTCCGCTTACTCCGCCGCCTCCGCTGTGGTTCTGGCTGGACTTTGGGTGCGTTCGGTCTCGCACGCCTCCCGACGTGGACGGCGTGATGGTGCCAGAAAGAGGGGACGTGCACTGAGTCTGCTGATGCTGCTGTTGGTTCTGATGTTGCTGCTGTTGGTGTCGGTCAGCCGAGCGTTCATCTAAGTGGTACCACTTGGAGCTGGTTCGGATTAGGCTTGGGGTGATGAAGTAGGTCTGGGGTGTTACAATAAAATATCCGTCTGGTGTCGGGTAGATCTTCCGCTCACGGACCAGCATGCCCAGCGTGTGATGCAGAACCTCCTCCGTTGGTGTAGGAACACCTAAAATAAGAAATGAAAGGCATTAAAAAATGTGTACCACTAAAACACTTTTAATTGTTTGATGGTTGTCTTTCAGAAAGAGCTGGCCATTCATCGCCACATGACAGCTTTAAAGCACAGACACATTTTTTTAACATCAGTAACCATAGCCACAATATCAAAAATCACTTTTTCCATTTAGGGTAGTTTACAATGCATAGTGTTCTGTTGCATTGCATGAATTACACAATCTCGAAATATATTTTTTGACCTTGTATGTCCCTGCATGATGGGATATTTAGTTTCCTTGATACATCTGTATTGAGAAGAATTCTCTCGACACAACTCTGCAGGTAATGCACACCTATGGATTTTTTAATGTTGTTGACACTAGGTCATTTATTTATGAAAGTAGCAGAGAGTTTTTCTAGGTTACTCACCGTGAGGCAGTGCACATAGCTAACTACAATGGCATGTTATGACAGGAAATATATAGATCATTTGAAAATGTGTGACGACATATTTAACAGTGACAATTTAGTGTAATTCTGTAAAAAAAACAACTTACATTCAACTCTTTCTGGTTTCATTCAAGGGAGCTGCAGTTCTGATGTCATCTTATTTGATATTTCAGTACTTGAATACTTATATTCTGTATATTGCATATTCTACCTGCTGTATTTAGTGTTTAGTTTTTTGTTTACTGCAAGCTCACACCTACCTTTACACATGATGCATTCAAGTAAATATGTGGTACAAAACAGCCTGACAGCCAGTTGCTCAATGGCAGAAATACTAGCACCTGCAAAACACTGTAGACAGGGCTTAAAGTATACTTTGTTTATTACTGTGCCAAAATTGACTTTTATCGTCACTAATATGATTAATATTTTAATTATTATAAACAAAGGTCTCTGCCAGTGAGTAAGTCTGCAGTGCCTTATGGGCATGAATGTATTTTGCATGATTCTGTTCTTCCTTAAAGCATTCCGTTGCAAATGAATGGAACCATGTAGCCGTCGACACTGTGGGTTACAGTGGGAGGGTGCTGAACGACTGGTCCCATGAGGAGCTGCAGCAGTGTGGTACATCGATCCGCCAGAAATATGTGTTTCTGAACACATTAGTTAAATCCCTAGGTATTTTTTATGAGCCTGTGATGGCAGGGTTTTACATTCATTTAAATCCATTTCATTCTCTATTAATTTTATTCTGCAATTAATACATTTGCTTGTCAACTGTTTCTCATGTATTATCTCTGCCCCACCTTCCCTCCCTAAAACTCCTCAGTATGTACTGCTCTCTCTCACTCTGTCAGTATGGAAGTGTTACTGCCAGTTACATCACAGCAGCCCTTCAGTGCAGGCAGAATGATGCAACAGCATTCAGACAGACAGACCGTGTGCGCGCATGCACACACGCACACGCTCACTCACACATTCCGTACACACCACACCGACTGACATGGTTTCCTGGAGACTTTACCAACCTTTAAAACTCGTCTGCTATAAGAGGTAATGGCCTGCATTATAAGGAGGTGAGTTTTCACAACAATTCAAAATTTTAACATCTGTGTCCCAACAATACCTGAAACATACTCACATGCATACAAGCTTGAACAGAGGGGAACAGGTTTCGGCATGACGTAATGCCTTCTATATAATCAATAATCATGAAATAATATTCACTGTGTTACCTAGGTAACACAACAGATACAAGCTACAACAGCACAGATTTTGGGCTTGGCAAAAGTGATGTGCGGCAATTATTGTTAATTTCAGATGATAAGATAACCATTAAATTTCCCAAAATGAATAGTGGATAGCAAAGACATATTTGTTTCCGTTGCCGCTATAAATTAAAAGGTAATATCTTGGGGAAAAAACAGTGTTGTATAAATGTACCACCCTAGATGCCATTGGCCACAGTCCATTTTAACAAAATGATCACATGCTGAGAATTTTTACCAACTCAACTAAAACATCTAAAAGTTTATAAACATGTCAAGTACTGGTGACTGATTCACATTCAATGCCAGTTAGGAGGGACACCAGCACACCCATGGCCCTGAGAGCAGGATAGGTAGGATAGATAATGAATGAACGAAAGAATAAATGAACTTGATAAACACACTTTTGAACAGTTCTTTAGTTAAAGACACTGTTAAGTCATGCCAGTCCTTTCAACCCCCCTGATCTAAATTGAAATTACTTCTTGTTTGACTGAGTTGTTGAAAAAATAGTCTATCCATCCAACATTCATCTACAGTTATCCCTATATGTCTATGTGTTGTGATTCTGAAATGTCCCAGCGACAAAAGAACATATTAAAGAAAAGGGGAAACCTTTAACTAGCCAACATCAACACAAAAACACGGGATTGAAGTGTGAAGACGCTCTCAGTCTAAGAGAACTAAACAATCATAGTGAAATCATCCCCAATGGTTGAAATTATCCAACAAAATCAGAGTGATGATATGACTCAACCTCATGCTGATGAGTAATTGGAAACCCACTGATAGACTGTACGGCAGCTGGGCGGACAGCTGTGTGTGTGTGTGTGTGTGTTGTGTGTGTTGTGTGTGTTGTGTGTGTTTTGTGTGTTGTGTGTGTTGTGTGTGTTGTGTTTGAGTCTATGTTGCCTGTCATTACATCATACAAATTCAGTTGCTTTGGTGACATGATGCAAGTTTTCTGAGGAGGGAAACCCTAAGTAGACTGACACCCACGCACCCACGTGTGTATGCACACTTGAGCAGTTACAAACATACACTGCAATAAGGACAGGTTACTCAAAGTGTCATTAATTCTGAATACTTCAATTAAAATTAATGGCACTAAAGCAACATGATGCAGTATTGCTGAGCAGTGAACAAAGGCCTCAGCTCCACTAGGCATTATATATGTTTGTGGTGCTAGTACTGTCATCAGAATTTAATGGCATCTCTAATTGCACATTTATTATTTAAAATATTTCATATTTATAGGGTGCATAACTCCCCTTTGTTTTGGCGGAGCCTTACATTAACGTTTACTCCTACTTCAAATGTAACTGTGGGCTAGTGAAGCTCAGTGAAATCCCCCGGTAAGTTTTCCTTCAACTCAATGTACTCTCAACACAAAATGTCCAGATAGAGCTTGTGCGGTCAGGCTTTGTAGTTACAATGATAAATGTTACACTTCGAAGAACTTTCCAGGCTGTATTTGCTTTCAGGATCTACCCTCATCCAGGGCAACTGTTTAGTTCTGCATTCCCACAGGCAGTAAAGGACCAACGTAGGGACTAGTGTGATGCAAGTGTCTACGATCTGTAGCTTAAGTGCCGAACTCAAAAAAAAAGAACCACCAGCGAAGAAATGGAGGACAACATGGAAAACATGGAGAGCGAATTTGCCATGGCATTCATGTTCTGCATGGCGGGGAAATAATAAACATGGACTATCAAATCGGTTGAAGCGTTTTTATTTTCTCCCTGCACTGCAGTGGAGAGAAATACCTCACTGTCAGCTAACTCTGTACTTATTTTGGTGAAACTTTTTATGTTCTGCTGCCCTGGAAATCCCCCTGTGGCATAGCAGGCCAGAGGAGCTTGGACCTCTTAATTGGTCAATTTATTGCTAGTTCTGTCAACAAGTACCTACATCACATAGTTCCTATGGAATTGAAAAAAGACCCAGCCTCCAGGGAGCTAAAAATGGCTTTAGGAAACTAAGGTCCATGGTACCATGTTCCTATGCTGTCAGAATATTTAAAAAAATGTCCTAGTTGCTGAAAGGTTAAAAGAACCGCAAAAATTCAGACAGTGCAAAAGTGGCTGTTGCTAATGTCTATTTATTGGTCACTTGAACAGAGTAGTCTGTGATGAGACACTGTGCCACCATGGAAATGTCACAGAGCCAGATGTAAGCCTAAGTAATTCTGAACTTGGACTGTAATATTTAGCAACGTCATTGCCATGTTTATTCTCTTTTTGCCAACTGAGGATCAATCTGTGCATGAGTGTGTGTGCACACCTCGTCTAGTGGGGTCTTCCCATTCGTGACGTGTCCATTCCAGATTTGTTAACAAATACCAAATGACCCTGTCTTAAAAAACTGGCATAAAAACAGGGCTGTTATCCAACAAGGACACGCACCACTCGGTGTGATGTCTAATACATGAGCAGCTCTTCAGTTCAGCAACAACAGGGACACCAGTAATTTGACTTACTACCTGAAAGAGGGAGGGAAGACAAAATTAAAACAAAGCTGAGCTTTTTCAGATGGAAAGAGTTCTGAGTGTCATTTTGCTATATCCAGATTATGTCACAAAGCTCAGAGTCAAGGATCTGGTTGTCAGATTATATGTCACATGGCCCGACACAAGGAAAGGGTTTGCTGTCGATTTACGACGACTTCCTTTTGTTTTACTCACTCAAGGCATGTCAGTCATATCAAATCTTATATGGCCATTTAGTCAGATCGGTCGTTCTCATCTTTTCGATCAAATGACAATAAATGACAGTGTTAAAATTAGCACCAAAAAGTGTGCTAATCAAGGATCCACCGTTGAGCACAATACACTTCTCATACAGTAGACTGGGGCAAGTATGCGTCTTGTGATTATATCCATCTTGGTCGTTTGTTTTTTTTTGTGAGTGACTGAACGTTAGGTGATTTCGGTTGGAAGATGTCTGCTTCTGCATGAGTTGGATGAAAAGCATTTTTGTCTTGTGGAGACCATAGTACCAAAAAATACTTGTAAAAAGAACAGTCTTTTTTTGCAGAAATCATGACCTAATTATTCAGAAAGCCCAGATTTTGTTAAGAGCAGCTTTGTGCCAGCGGTTCAGTGCAGTTTCGTCCGAAGCAAAACAATTCTTCATTAAGCTGCTAATAACAAGAATGTCATATCAATGCAAGCTCGGGGCGGCACAGACCAGTGCCTCACGGAGCCAGCCTCAGGGGGGCACTGTCCAGTGTCTCCCTGAACCGGTCCCAAGCCAGGATAAATGCAGAGGATTGCGTCAGGAAGAGTAAAACCTTTGCCAAAACCAAATGTGTAAATTGAACCAAAGAATTTCATACCGGATTGGTCGAGGCCCGGGTTAACAACGACCATCATTGGTGCCGATAACCAACAGGGTACCTGTGGAAATTGGGCTGCTGTGGGTCGAAGAAGGAGAGGAGGAAGGCGTGTTCGGAAGCAGACAGAGAGGAGGAAAGGCAAGAGTCTGGGACTAAGAGTAGGGACTTTGAATATTGGGACGATGAGAGGCAGGCAATAGAGGTGATGAAGAAGTGATGGGCAGGTTTGGTATACAGGATAGGAACACAGAGGGACAAATGGTGGTAGACTTTGCAAAAAGGATGGAAATGGCTGTAGTGAATACTTTTTTCCAGAAGAGTCAAGAACATTAGGTAGCTTATAAGAGCAGAGGTAGGAGCACGCAGATGGACTACATCTTACATAGATGAGGTAATCTGAAAGAAATCAGTGACTGCCAAGTAGTGGTAGGTATGACTGTAGCCAGACAGCATAGGATGGTGGTTTGTAGGATGACTCTGGTGACAAGGAAGATCAAGAGGACAAAGGCAAAGCAGTGGACAAAATGGTGGAAGCTGAAAAGGGAGGAGTGTTGTATGGTTTTCAGGGAGGGGTTGAGAAAGACTGTTGGCACAAAGTTGGGAGCATGGAATTGTCCAAAATGTCTTATGTTGAAGTGATACCAAACACCGGCATTTGGAATTGTGGACAATTCCATGCTCCCTACTTTGTGCGAACAGTTTGGAGCTGGGCCCTTCCTTTTCCAACAGGACTGTGCACTAGTGCACAAAGCAAGGTCCACAAAGACATAGATGACAGAGTCTGGTGTGGATGAACTTGACTGGGCTGCATGGAGTCCTGACCTCAACCCGATAGAACGCCTTTGGGATGAATTACAGCGGAGACTGAGAGCCAGACCTTCTTGTCCGACATCAGTGTGTGACCTCACAAATGCGCTTCTGGAAGAATGGTCAAAAATTCCCATTAACACACTCCTGAACCTTGTGGACAGCCTTCCGAGAAGAGTTGAAGCTGTTATAACTACCAAGGGTGGACCGACGTCACATTGAACCCTGTGGATTAGGAATGGGATGTCACCTAAGTTCATTTGCGAGGCAGGTGAATGAATACTTTTGGCCATATAATGTATGTGTGTGAATGAGAGGTACGATGAGGCTATAGGGAGTGGAAATGAAGTTGGAGGATTTCAAGTACTTAGGGTCAACAGTTCCAACATAGAGTGTGGAAAAGGGGTAAAGAAACAGGTTCCAGCAGGTTGGAATGGGTGGGGAAAAGTGTCAGGGGTACTATGTGATTGAAGAATATCAGCCAGCTTAAAAAGACAGGTGGTCAAGACAGTGATGAGACCAGCAATGCTGTATGGTTTGGAGGCAGTGACAATGACGAAAAGCCAGGAGACAGAGCTGGAGGTCGCAGAGATGAAGATGTTGAGGTTCTCTTTGGGTGAGACGAGGATGAATAGGATCAGGAATGAGTCAATCAGGGGGACAGCACATGTTAGATGTTTTGGAGAGAAGGTCAGAGAAGCCAGACTGAGATGGTTGGGTCATGTACAGAGGAGGGATAGGGACAATTTTTGTAGACGGATGCTGGAATTAGAGCTGCCAGTCAGGATGTCTAGAGGAAGACCAACGAGAAGATTTATGAACATAGTGAGAGAGGATATGAAGGTCGTTGGTGTGAGAGAGGAAGATACAGAGAATATTGTTAGATGGAGAAGGTTGATTCGCTGTGGCGACCCCTGAAGGGAAAAGCCGAAAGGAAAAGAAGAAAAGAAGAAAAACAAGGATGTCATATCACCAAAATATTTCTTTGAATTATCTTCTGTATTCAGTAGTTGTTTATACAGGAAAAAAAAGCTGTTTTGGAGTTGGAAGTATGTTGTCAGATGACGGGGGAGAATAGGACAGCAAACATGTGGCTGAGGGTCAAGTCAACTGACCTGTCACCAAATAGAAATGTCCACAATGTTAGAATGATGGAGGTAAATAAAATGAACTAACATGCAAGCAATCACTTTGCCTGCAACTGAGTGACACCACAGTGATTGACATCTCTGCATTATGGTATAAAATACCATCATCCTTTGGAGGAACCGCTAAGGTCAAGTTTAGGAGATTAGGGTTATAAGAGTCCAGAGAAAAGTTTATATTAGAGAACCTTTGGAAGACTTCATGGACAATCCAAACTGGACAATGCGTCCATGGCCAGTTTCATGTAACTAGTATGTTGTAATTTTCATGCACTGCATTAAAACTGCTAATTCAAATAAAATGCATCCTAGTTTCAAATATCAACACAATCCATGACATAGAATCATAACTGAATGATATCTAATAAATGCAAAAATATTGCTGTTTTTGAGAACAAAAAGAAAACCAGCAATGTGTTGAAGAGGATTATAACCTTCAGGAGCTCATTATTGCAGAACAATATGGACGGATAAAGAGACGAACACAGCTAGGCAGATATCAGTATTTCCATCTCCACGAGTACTGTTACCTGGAAAACATGTCTGCAGATGTTCGGTCAGGGCCTCCTGAGTGACCGGCTTGTGGGCGGAGTTCATAGCAGAGATAGCCAATAGCAGTACTTCTCCCAGGGGGATGAACTGCGACTGGCTGATGGGGGACATACTGATGGGTGACACATCACCTGTGGAGGGAAGACAAACCATTACGGTGAGATACGGGACTTTGACCGGCAGAACACAGCGATCATGTGCATGCTTGCTGCAATAACACATGTCAAAGCTGCTAGTGCCTGACGTTACTGTAAAATAAAGCAGACAAAAACTATTTAAAAAATGAAAACCCAAACAAGAAGAGGCATGAATTATGTCTCAAAAATATTGAATGAATGACACCCGAACATTATTTTATATTTCAGCTTGAAGGTAGTTATGCTGACAATCAGTGACAGGCAGCTACACATACACACAATGTTACAATTTAAGAGGATGCATACTTTTTACTTGTGTATCTGACTAGTGTCTTCAATGAGAACGGCACAAACCAGAAGGGTAAAGGCAAAGTTTAAAAAAAAAAAAAAAAAAGGAAGTGTTTTTTGCATAGCCTCTCACACTCACACTCTCTCTCCCCCTATCGGCCTGCACTACCCTACACACTTTAAGACAATGAAGGTGCAATATTTCATATTTCATTTCATTTTCACAGGTTCAATAAGAAGACAACTGCCTCCTTGCTTTTACACGCAAATTTAGTGCCAATAGTGCTAACTTCTGCCAGAAATCGTTCTGTGAGATGTTTACATTTACTATTAATTTGATTTTCATGGCTTGAAACCGGACCTGGTTATTCATTTCGTACAACATACTGTAAGGTGTGCTGGTATGACAATAAAGTTCCTTGAATCCTTGAATATTCCTCTTTGTAAAAGACAAAACAGGTAAGACACAATTATGTCATCACAATGGAAGTCATTGGGATTCATGCTCAAGTGACGTGTAATTTCCCAAAAAATTCTAAATAGCTCCAACATATTAAAAATAAAAAAAAATCAAATGTTAACGTCCAACATGATTTTCTTAATGTCTAACAGCACCAAGGTTTTTTGTTGCATTGAACTCCACTTTTGAATCTTCAACTCAAATTGTCTGATGTTAAACAGACTTCAATATTTGTGATAGCACCGATCTTGCTCATCAGCCAATGAAATGTGTGCTGGGAAGCTTGCAGGACCTCTTCAACCTCTCTCTGAGGTTGCTGAAGGTGCCTAACCATTGGAAGACCTCCTGCATAGTCCCAGTACCTAAGAAAGGATGTCCAAGTGCTCTCAATGACTGCAGGAAAGTGGCTCTAACGTCCCATGTCATGAAGTCATTCGAGAGGCTCGTACTTCTGCACCTAAAGGAACAGCTGTCTGCCTCCCTGGACCCTCTGCAGTTTGCGTACAGGCAGCATATGGGTGTGGAGGGTACAATCATCTTCCTCACACACAGGGCCCTGTCCCATCTGGAGGGTGCGGGAAGCATGGTGAGAGTCACCTTTTTTGACTCCTCCAGAGCCTTCAACAGTGTCCGGCCCTCCCTCCTTAAGGACAAGCTGCTGAATGAGCAACTTCACCCCGACATCGCTGCCTGGATCCTGGACTACCTCACAGGATGGCCGCAGTATGTCAGGGTTGACGGCTGTGTTTCTGAGGCCGTGACGTGCAGCACAGGTGTGCCTGAAGGTACTGTCCTGTCTCCATCCTCTTTACTCTCTTCACCTCCGACTTCTGACACAAGTCCAGTTCCTGCCACCTCCGAAAGTTCTCTGAAGACTCTTCCATCGTTGGATGCATCACCAACGATGATGAGGAGGAATACAGAGAGCTGGTTGTGAGTTTTGTTGAGTGGAGCAACCAAAATCACCTCCTACTCAACATCTCCAAGACAAAGGAAGTGCTAGTGGACTTCAGGAGGAATAGGAGTAGACCTAAACCAATCACCATACTGGGTGAAGAGGTGGAGATTGTGGACTTCTACAAGAACCTTGGGGGCCATATTTACAATAAACTGGACTGGACACACAACACAGATGCCCTCTACAGGAAGGCTCAGAGCAGGATGTTGTTCCTGAGGAGACTGAGGTCGTTTGGTGCCTGCAGTGGTGCCTGCAGTGGGCTCCTCAAGACCTACCAGTCTATGGTAGCCAGTGCACTCGTCTTCGCTATAGTGTGCAGGTGGGGCGGTGCCAGGACTGGTGAGATTAACAGGCTCAACATGTTTTTGAGGAAAGCTCGCTCGGTGGTGGGACTGAACCTGGTCCAACTTGAACCGGTGGCTGTGCGGAGGGTGAAGGACAAACTGGGAGCTATCCCGGACAACCCTTCCCACCTCCTGCTCGATGAGCTTTGGCATATGAGCAACTCATTCAGCCAACGGCTCATCCCACCCCGGTGCAGAAATGAACGCTTCAGACGCTCCTTTCTGCCAATGGCCATCAGACTGTATAACAGCAGTCTGAACGGCACACAGCTCTGACTGCCTTGAGGGTACCTGTGCGACCACCATCTCACTACTCACTCACTCACACATGTCGTGCCCCTAACTATGCAGTCCGTAACTTGTAGTCCACTTTACCCAGATTGACATTACTCCATCGCATCCTGTTTATTTTATCAGTGCAAGTGTTACATTGCAATCGCCTATCTATTCTTAACCTTGTCAATTTGGTTCTACTCTCACCTTTTACTGTGTATTATTTATCTATATACGTGTATATTTGTGTGTGTGTGTGTGTGTGTGTGTGTGTGTGTGTGTGTGTGTGTGTGTGTGTGTGTGTGTGTGTGTATGTATGTATTCATTTATATATGTTCTTCCTTT
>CAAKHD010013132.1:393646-448482 GCA_901007705.1 Fistularia tabacaria | reverse complement strand
TCTCTACATGATGTTGGTGATTTTTTTTTTTTATGTTTTTATAAAAAATATAATATGTGTGTGTGTGTGTGTGTGTGTGTGTGTGTGTGTGTGTGTGTGTGTGTGTGTGTGTGTGTGTGTGTGTGTGTGTGTGTGTATGAATAGTATATAGTTATACAAATGTGATACAAGTTACACTGCATAACTCAAAATAATTGTGACTAGCAACAGCTACAATAATTGAAAGTATACTGGCTTCTGCATGAGAAAGTCTAATCTGGGCCAAATATCATTTATCATTTAAAAAAAAATAATACACATGGCAAGGCATATCTGAAGTGGACCAAATCATTCTAATGAAAAACGTATATATTGAAAAGAATAATAACAATTGGTGGGTACCATGATATAAATAAAGATGATGAAGGAAAGAAAGTAATCATTCATCGGTTAACTTTTAGAGATGCAACCATCGCCTCTGCAAGATACCTATACTTCCAAAATGGCTTAAGAGCAAAATTTCATTTAAAATCATTTTTCAAAATCATTGTTTTTTTTTATTTTTAAATGAAACCCTAAAGACTATACCTACGCTAGTGTCGCCGCTATACCAGGGAAAAGCATTATTTAAAATTGTTAAAAAAATTCAAACTGTTAGGCTAATAAAAAAAAAACTCAAGTGATATATGTATTAACTATTGCTGCCATTTGAACTCCCAAGTATTTCCATCTTGTTTAGATTTCCTCGCGCAAGTCTTCATAATCATCATCATCATTGCGATGTGCCACCGCTCAACTACAGCAATATTCTCTAAGCAAACATTGAAATTACATGAATGGGGTATATAAAAGATGAGATGTTTGTGAAATTATGCTGAAGAAAATGTTGAAAGCAGGCCTGGCAGAGTCTGAAGTGTTTCTTTCCCCCCTACAGCTTCCTCATTCGGCTGGGCTGCGCAGGCTGCCTGGATTACTTCACAGCACAGGGCCTAACCAACATCTACCAAATTGAGAACTATAACTTGGAGGTGAGCCCTTGCCAATCCTACAGCAGTCTTTAGGTGGATTAGGAAGAAGAATGGCTCCTCCTGTAAATACTAATGCTCCCCTGTGTAATGACGTTAGGATCTGTCCAGGCTGAAGATCCCTACTGAGTTCCAGCACATTATCTGGAAGGGTATCATGGAGCACCGACAGGCCCTGGAATTCCCACCCCCACCCCACATAGTGCGCACTACAAGTGGGGCCTCCACTGTCAGCGTGGGCTCCTCTGAAACACGAGGCGAGCGCGTCATTGACGCTGTGCGCTTCACCCTGCGCCAGACCATCTCCTTCCCGCCACGCGATGAATGGTCTGACTTCTCCTTTGATCTGGATTCCCGCCGCAACAAACAGCAGCGCATCAAGGAAGAGGGAGAGTAAGACCACGAGGAGGAGGTGGTATTTCCACTCACAATTTCACCCTGTTAAGACATTTCATGAGAAAATCTGTTCATAGTGCAAAGCTGGGAGGAAAAAATGGAAAAAACAGGTTTGATAGAAATGCACTTAGTTTCATTATTCTGGCTCTCCATTACTAGAAAGAATTGTGCTGAGAAAAGTTACATTTTATTGTGTTAAAATTTCTTGAGAGCACTTAAGAAATATTAGGAATTCCAAGTTTGCTTCAGGCTTTTGTAAAGTAACCATTACTCATTCTAATGTTCATATATGACTGGAAATATATTTGCATTTGAGGGCTTATATTTCTGCTATGGGCCTTTAAACTTTCATCAATGTTGTACAAGTTAAGAGAAATTTCATTATGGTAGCAGTCAGCATTGATTGTAAACATTTCAAACATTTCCTGTCTGAAGTATTATCTCGAATGATGATCTTTTTCTGCTATAGCTTCTATATTTAGCCTTTTCAATGTTGTGAGACAAGTGCAACTCTTTTTTTATGTGTTTTTGAAGTATGGTTGTTTAAGTGGCAACTGGCATGGTCGATCATTTGATGTAGCCATATAGAGGCCTTAATGCTCTTGACCCAGTGTCTTAGGGTAAAATGATACTATGACTGATACTGATGTTTGTACTTGTTTTCCTGCTGTGCAAATATGGTTTTGTTGCATTTTGAGGGCAGGCTTTTGCTCTTGCTGTGGATTCTTTATACAAGTACTTTTTTTATTCATGAACCCTGTTTTGGTAGAGGTTTATTTCAATTCATAACAGGCCTTATGATATAAATGTATATAGATTTGTATAGTGTAGATGACAAAAACAAGCATGTTCACCGTTCTGTAGCCCTTAATTTGCCACCATTGATAGAAAGCAGGAAACAACTGCATTTTCATATTTTTGTACAATGTTTTGTAAATATGATGCAATATACCAGGGGTATTTTGATATAATTCAAGAATAAATATCTACACTTGCTGTATTGCATGTTAGTAGTGTTTTGTGTCTCGTTATTTCAGTTGTTAATCAATTTAGCCATGAGAAATAATTGTGACCATATATATCAGCTCTAAGTTGTACTTAGGTTTGCTGCTGAATGCATACAGTGCAGAGATACACCTAATGGCTTCTTATCGTTCTGATATACTGCAAAATACAAAATACCTGTTAAAAAAACTGTCAGTATCAGCCTCAGGATCACAATTATCATCAGATACGTAACTTTAAAAAAAGCTATTTTTTTGTCAGCAGACAAAAAAACTTCAATAGCTTTTAACAGTTTAACATTTGTGTAAAAGAAATTTGACAAAGGCGTCACTGATATTACCTTAAACAATGTCATAAATATGAAAATGTGTCTTTTTTTTTAAAATTGAGTCCTTTGCCTATTTTAGTTTCAAATTTATCAAAGTAATCTCCAACAGACTTTTAAGTTAGATAAAATTACCACTTCCATAGGCTTAGAAAACAATTAGTCAGTTTCTATTATGAAAAAGGGATATCAAATAGTCAATTGGCTGAAAAAAGATTTCTACAACAGAAACTCTGTCTGAATACAAATAATACAATTCTTATCACAATTAATTTGTAAAGGAATCCATACTATATCAGTTAAATGACATTTACCATGTCAAATATTGTCCTGGCTTTGTTTTATTGCAACAATGCAAAAAAATTTCAACCTATAAAAATTTGCAGATGGACTGATAACACGTACGTCTTGTTTTGTTTTTTTTATTGGTTGATGCTTAAAGCTGAGAAATGAAGGCAAGAAGAGACTTGTAGCCCTGATTCCTTCAGTATTAAATGTCTGCTACAAGAGTTACATATTTTGGATAAAGAATCAGGGAACAACATATTGCATTCAATTACATACATTCACCTGAGTGCCAAGTTTTGCAGAATTCAGAGTAATGAAGGCAAAATTTTACTGTTTATCCTGTTATTTACACAGAACATACAAATGTGTTGGTGTGAATAAACCTAAAACTCCTTAGCATATCCAAATTAGGACTAAATAAACACACAAGACTGACTTACAATATGTACAACTTCAGAAAAATAAGCATTTTTTTACATGTTACAGCCGATGGAGAACAATAGGGTCAGTCTGGCACTAACACAGTGTCATTCAATCTCAGCCACATGAGCAACTTCCACCTCCATGGTTTGAATTGCATCAGGTGCATCATCCAGCTTGGTTCCCGTAAGGGCCTGTTGGGCTAGAACATAGTTTACCACCTGCATGATGCCCTGATCGGAGAGTGTTGCCACAGAACTGTCATTTACAGCCTGAACAGCCTGCACAGCCTCCACTGCTTCTACTGTCTCCTCTGTGATCAGAACAGTTTCAATCTCTTCGGAGGGAGGGTGTTGGGCAGGGCGGAGTTCAGGAGGCAGATCTGATGCCAGGATGCTGACAGCGTGCTCCACCTGGGTGCCCTGGTTGTGAAACTGCAGTGTGTCCTTCTCCAGCATGATTTTTCCAGGCAGCCTGTCAGCATGGTACTTAGCCATGTGTTTGCGTAGTGTCCTTGCGTCAATATGAGCTTCCTGGCACATGGGACACACATATGGTCGCTCTCCTGTATGTGTGCGGACGTGGCGCTTGAGAGAACGGGCATCCGCCCACGCAACACCACACGTCAGACATTCAAACGGCTTAACACCTAAAACAAAGTAATAAAAGACAGAATGAACACTGAAGCACGGAAGCAGAAATCAGCTTGGACTTGCTTTGTGTAACAAGGTAGCTGTATCGACCTGAGACCCCATCTACTGCCCAACTCAACACCAACATGGCTACATGAGGTGAGCTGAGTGGGCCCAGCTAGAAAACTTTAAAGCACCTGCTCACCCTGATGGTTATTAATGTGACGTCTATACTCTCTGAGCTGAGTGAACTTCCGTCCGCACTGCTCACACTCCCGCTCCAGGTTCTGCTTCACTCTACCCTTCTTCCCATGAGTGGCTTTCTTGACGTGCCTCCTGAATAGAGCCTTCTCAAAGAACTCCTTCCCACACACATTGCACCTGCAGATATAAACACAACATCAGTCATAGTGCAGACAGAGCATAGCTCAGCAGGTCTAGCACTTACTTGAAAGGCTCGGCTACACTGTGTGATTTCACATGAGAGTACCAGTCCTTTTTCCAGCTGTAGCATTTGCCACACACCTGACACTGGAATGGCTTCAAGCCCATGTGCTTGTTCATGTGCTGCTGGAGATCCTTGGCCTCATAGAACCTCTTATCACAGCTGCAACAGAGAATAATCTTGTTTAGCTGTCTTAATCAATTTTTTATTGAACTCTGTCATCATGTTCAACAGAATTCTTTGATCATGTTCATCAGTAAACTCACTGAGAACAAGCAAAGGGGCGAACATCTGGTTTGGGCTGGTGCTTCTTCAGGTGTTTGCTCAAAGCTGAGGCTCGATGGAAAGTGGCCCCACATGTGTTGCAGAGATATTTTGATTCACCTAGCGAAGAAATTCAAGGTGTTTAGCCTCAAAAACCTGGTTACATTTTTTGATGAACAATTTTTGCAGACTGTGTCCGCCTACACCTAAATGGAAAAGTGGTACCCCAGTATAAAACTAAAGCACAAAAATTTTAAAGTGAATATTTTGGGGGCATTCCAAAACCTAATGAAAATACAAAACTAATGACAAGTAATAACATTATGTAATGAGACATTGCCTTGACAGTAATTAAAAGACAAGAGTAAATTATTGTCAACATTAAAAACTGGATATTTTAGTAGCTGTTAAGCAACTGCCATTTGTGCTCTGGTGAACCCTTGTATGACAATTTTTAATTGTCCATTGAGGTCATATTTAGCACGACCACAAGCTGCTGCTTCATGAGGACATTTACTTCCATGTTAATCCAATTCCTGTTTTTTTCAATTAAACTTCTGTGACAAAGAGCATACTGATGACCTTATCCGGTACTAAAAATGTATAATGACTGAGTGTCCAGTAGCTGAGCATAAGGTCTTTCAGACCATTTAGTTGTATTTTTACCTAATCTAATGTATGCTTACGATGAATAAAATCAGTCACACCACTTTAATAACTATATAAAAATAAGTGTCTAAGAAAAACTTAATTCCTTTAAATTGTCTGTAAGAAAGCACTTACCAGTATGAAGACTGGTGTGCTCCTCCATGCTACGCTTGCTGACAAACGTCTTTTTGCAGTACTCACACTGGAACTGCTTTGTAACATCATGCAGTGCCCGATGCATCTTCAGGCTGTGTTTGTGGGCAAAGGTCTTGCCACAGACCTTGCAGGAATGTGGCCGAACACCTGTGTGATTCAGCATGTGTATGCGCAGGGAGTACAACTTTGGTAAGGTCTTTCCGCAGATGTCACACACAAATTCTCTCTTGGTAAGTGGTGATAAAGTCTTGTCCTCGAGACTACTGTTAGCTTTTCCATCAGTGCTTTGTGTTTCCAGGGGTTTAGGAATGACAGGGGCTCGGTGGCTGCTTTGCTGCTTGTGCCGAGCCAGGTGGGCACGGAGTGAGGCTGCATACTGGAACTCCTTGCTGCAGAGCTAAAAGAAACATGGGATATCTGTGGTAAGAGAATAGTTATTTCACATTTAAAACTACCCGTGTCACACGACCATTACAGATGCTTACACTGCACTTGTAACCACGAGCTTTCTCATGTTTCAATGTGTGCATGATGAGTGAGTATCGCCTCTGGAAGGACATGCCACACTCAGAGCAAGTGTGTTCATCTTCGCCAGGATTCCTTGCACAGGCGTCACCATTCTTTGTTTCAGTCTCCGGTTCGGACAATTTGGTCCCAGGCTCATCTGTGCCAGGCTCCACTGTCATCTTACTCTCCATTATTGAGTTGGTCTGTGGATGTTCTTCTGTCTCAGACTGATCCTCCACTACTTGCTGTTTTGGTGGTCTTCCCCTCTTCCCAGGCTTAAAGCCCACCTACAAACAATTTGAAATGTATATATTACAATATATTGGTTAGGCTGTGATGTATTGTAAAGATGTATTCCGCTGGTTAGCAGGGTATAAAGGGCAAATTTCCATATGAAGAGACATATGGTTAACTGCAATGGATGTTGTATTTTAGAAATGCAAGTGTTCCTTAAAATACTGTTTCTCAAGATGAATATTATTAGATTTTGGGTAATTTACAACGTCAAATTAGAAATTTTGAAATTCCAATTTACTTGTTTTGTTTTGTTCCCCATTTTTCCATTTCAAAACCCAATCAAATAATGGATTTATAAAAGAAATAGTCAACAGAATAATTAAAAGTAAAGGTTAAAAAACTACTCCGTCCCACTTTGTGTGTCAACTACCCCAGCCAATGGCAAGGAACATCTAAAGTTGCATACAGACCAGTAAAAAAAAAATTAATGTCATACATATTTTCCCTTAATATTGCAATACATTGTGATTGCAATCTGTCATAAAACAAGATATCGTTGTTAAGTTCATATTATGAAGAGAGCTACACCTGTGATTCTGTTCACAACAAACTGAACAAACAAGATTTCTTCTGACCTGCCACAGCTTCATCCTGCTCCAACTAAGCCCAAATGTTAAAGGATGGCTGGTTTAGTATTGAGTATGTAATTATATAAGGTAATAAGCAGCTGTGTGTAAAACAATTAAAATTCTCATTTTGACCAGAAATGTGCATTCCTTTGTAGTGAAAGACATTTATGAAACAGAGCTTTGTACCTTTGGCTTCTCGGTATAAGAGGGACTTAAAACTCTCTTCCCGGGGTCATCATCTTCAAGTCCCATATGCAAACGAGCATAACGCCCTTCAGCATTATTGCGCTTTCGCAGTCGTCTTTTGCTATTGTCACCAATTATCATCTCCTGCTTGTCTTCATGACTCTCATCAGCTGAATGATCAACCTCCTCCAGTGGCATTAATTTCTCTGGCTCCACACTTTTCTTCAATTTGGCTGGACGGCCTCGTTTGCGTTTCTGGGGTAGAGGAGCAACCTGTTCTCGTGCAGGGTCCACCTTTTCCTGAGCCTCAGCTGCCCCTTCTGTCTGTGGCTCCACAGGGATCGCCATTGTTGAGAGTTTGACAACCTCAGAGGGGCTCTCTTTATCTGGGTCCACTTTTATGTCAATGGCTTCTGATTCTGTCACCTGTGGTTCTTCCATGGCAAGGCAGGCAGACACTACAGCGAGGGAATCGCTGGCCCCTGCCTGTCCACTATGAGTGACTACTGTCATGGTTTCCCCCTCTAGAGGTTCAGCTCTATTTGAGATGAGTGTGACAGTCTCATCCTGCTCTGCCTCTTCCCTATGAGAGGTCATAGCCATAGTCCCACTGTGTTCATCCTCCCCAGCTTGCATGCTGTCTCCCTCTACAGTCTGGGTCTCAACTGTCATTGGCTGCTCCATGGTGGATGGTGTCACAAATGCCAAGGGCACTAGCCCCCTGCCGTCACTCTGAATGGTCACTGTGTACTCACTAGATTCATCCTTCGAGCCTCCAGGGGAGGCCATTTGGTTCGACACTACAGTGTGGATGTCTCCTCTTTGATACACAGTCAACTTCTGTTCCTCCACCTGTTTATGGACAGACTCACATATCTGTAGCACCTCTGTCATCAGCAGATGTCTGGCAAGGTTGGCAATGTCTGCCATTATGCAGAAGTTAAATGTAAGCACAGAGGTGTATGCAAAATCCAGCAGTGGGAGGAAGCTGATTTTGGTAAAACCTGAAGAGAGGAAATAAGGTTACAACTGAACGACAGTTAAATCACCACAGGAAAAAAAAAAACACAGGCTCACCGGAGAGGTCAACAACAGCTTCATGTGTAGAGGCAGCCCCCTTCTCAAAAAAGAGCTCATTGAAATATTCACTGCAGGCTGCCAACACAGACTTGTGAGCACGGTACTCCTCTCCTTCTATCAGCAGGGTGATGTCACAGAACTGATTGTTGAGGCGCTGCAGGTTGAGTTTGTCCAACATCGTCTGGCTGTGTTTAGGCAGGAACTGATTCACCACGCCCTTACTGTCCACCTGGCAAGGACACACACAACACATATCCTTTTCAAATATTCATAACATATCAACTTAACTTTCAATGTTTAATAACGTTTGCCAATGACCTCTGAATGTTACATCAGGGGCCTCTGATTTCAAAAGATTGTTTTTTTCTGAACATTTCCAGCTACTATGTCAACCATTAATGTATTTCTTTCAACCAACTCTTCCTTATGTCAGTATGTCCCGCCAGACTTTCAAGTCAGTTCTTACTCGGTTTTCAACTCTTTTCTTTATATTTTTTCTAATTTGCACTTTCTTTGTTGATACAACCTTTTTCAGTAGCTAATTGTTCATTTCAAATAAGGTTTTAAATAATAGTCAAGGCCAACATGGGGTTTGCAGGACTTTTTGCTGTTCTTTTTCAGTATGCTTGATGTGTTTTATGGCTTGAAAACTGATTAACGGGTTTCAAGGTTTTTAATGTTCCAAAGATATGAGGAACCTGTTGGTTGGTCAAAAGGATACAGGGAAGTATAGTAAGCCAGTGAATTAGCCTCTATGTCCTCTGAATCATAACACTTACAAAGACCAGTTCATGCTTAGATATTGTCTTGGCCCCCTTGGATCTCAACTGACCATCTGGGTCAGAAAAGTATAAACTATCATCCCCCACTTCTTCATCATCCTCATCTTCCTCATCATCATCATTCAAATTAGCAGCCGTCCTTCGTTTCCCTGGCCGGGATATAAGTCGAACTCCGGATGAGTCATCCACACTCCTTCTGCTCTGACAGTGAGCACACTCTCTAATGTGGTCCTTTACATGCTTCAGGATACCTGACAAAACACAAAAGGCATCATTGGTCAACAGCAGATTTACAATGACGACAATAAACTGCAATTACCTTCATTTCACTTTGCTAAAATGACAATTAAGGAATGAGGAATGTCTCTACAAACTACCTTGTATTTATGAAAGTTGTTATCCAAATATTAATATTATTGGGACAATACTTTTCAATATTACATATTTGCACATCTGTGCATCTCAAAGCTTTAAAGTAACTTTGAAATTTCTTCATCCATTTTGCCGAAATCAAGAATGGCTGATCATGGGACGTAAAAGATCAATTTGGCATCACTTAATACCAATTGAAGCCTTCATGTTTGTTTTACTTCATGCTATTGTACATGCTGTTCCAGTTAGCTTAGTTAACTGTGCAATCTGTTAACTTTAAAAATGGTGTACAAACAATTTGGCACAAGCACACATTAAACATATGTATATTTTCAGATGCTGAATTTTACTGGGCCTTTTTTTAACAATGTATGTCATAAGCAGCAAGGGTCTGGGGCAGGATGGTGACAGGAGAGGAGAACAAATCATGTTGAGGACCACCTTCTATAAAAAGGTGGTAGTTGTGGTGTCACTGTGACAATGCAATACGCCGATTATGATGCGGATTAGGATAAAGATGTCATTTTGATATGCGAGGTCAGCATCCGTAAGACAAATCGAGGACCGATAACTCGGGCTTGGTCTGTAAAATATCAAACAACTGTTTGTTCAATTTCAGAACACCTACGTGAAACCGGGTCAACGAGGAAACGTTTTACCGTTTGATCAGCATATGCATCATAGCTTATGTAAAAGAGAACGCATGAGGCTCTTGTGTTTGTTGTATTACATATCCTGTCGTGCTTTCCGGTCCACATTAAACATATGAGGATATGTAAAATTAATGTTGCGGTGACATTCTCATTTAAGCTGTCAAAGCTGTGCATCATGCTTACTTGCCACTAGGTGGAATTACAGACCGCTTATGTGCAGGGTAGTGACACAACAATTATTTTATTTGTAAACGTTACATGCTGGTTTAAATACCAATTCGCGTCACATAGATTGTTCCCAATTTGCTGGCACACAGAACCAGACCTGTAACTTACCTCTCCACCAATACTTCTGTGAGATATACTCCCAGGTGAGTTGCTGGTTGAGGTGCTCCCCTCCTTCAGGAATGTGCGCTTGGTTGATAAGTTCCTTCTTCCTGCTGTCTTGCAAAACCACCTCCAGCTCCGTGAAATCATTCTGCCCCTTCAGTCGACGTTGATAATACAAAGTCCCGTTCCGGACAACGTAGCAAGTGGCCGCTTTGCGTATTTTCCGTTTAGTATTGCCAGGCGTCCCCGGTGCATATGGCTCCCGTTCATCAGTCAGATAGCGTATGATGGCCAAGTAGCTTTCTTCACACGACATTGTTTCAGCTAGCCCGTGCTCTCCACGTTAATACGTGGCCTTATCCAAAAGTGGAGAGCTATTTCGCACGTGCGAAAATAATGTTCAATTTTATGAAACATTCAATAAGCAGATAACGTGAAATAAAAATACCACACCAACATTTCAGTTTGTTTTCAAGGTGGAACTGCAGTTCGTTACCATCAGGGAAGACTTGCCCGAACAGACAAAATGGCTGCTGCACAACCGGATGTTGCGTGTGTTCTGGAAGAAATGCGCCGTGAACACGACCCTCCACAAGAGAGCGCGGTTTTCATGCCTTTGTCGATATTAGCAAGACAGACGCACCCCATGCTGGCTCAATGATCACTCTATCCAGAACCTGAGTACTTGACAGGAGCTAGGAAAGGGGCTCCTCTGCTATGGAACTATCATCCAGTTCGGTCCTCTCCCTTTCTGTCCGCACTCTTCCATACAGACTATCATAGTGTTGTGCTTTTGTGTCTTTCTCCTCTCTCTTCCTATCCCTTTCTGCAGCTATCTCTGCCTTAAAGCTGCTGAGTCCCGCTCCCTGCTTGTGAGCTATCCCTGTAAATCCTGCTCAGCACCCAGTGTTTCATCTGTCATTATTAGTCATTATCAAATCTTGTTGTGGCAACTGGGCTTCAATTTTTCCCCTCTCAGTTCTACTGGTCACTGGGAGTTTACAGAATGTAACTGCTTTGGACTGGGATTGGGCGCTTGGATCAAGTTGAGATGGCTTGTTATGTAAATGAATGAGTTATTTTGCAGAAACAAGGTTTTATGGGGTTGTTGAGTTAATGCGTTTGTTAGTGTGGGTGTCTCTCGTGTGCATCATTTGGGGAACAAAGGTACAAATTCAAGGGACTCACCTGAGTTATAACCTGCTTTTCAGTTTAAGATGAATAAACTAACCCAGATAAGAGAAGAAACAACATTGTGCCTTTCGACTTTGGTCATGGATGAAGTCGATGTGGTTTGTAGAAAAACCACAGACCACGTAACACAACATCCACAAAGAAAGACAGAGACAGAAATTCCAGTCCCTTCAAAATAAATTAGGCGGGACTCGATTGAATGGAACCCTCACATGGAATAAAAAGGACAACACCCGCAACAACGACAAGAACTGAGAAAGGAACATATCCAGCAGTAAGCTAGATTCAGAAGCCTAACAAATCAGACCCCCAACCGTGTGTGTATATATATATATGTGTGTGTGTGTGTGTGTGTGTGTATATGTCTAAATATATATATATATATATATGTGTGTGTGTGTATATGTCTAAATATATATATATATATTTTTTTTTGATTTTCTGTCTTTTAATTGCTTTTAATTGTTCAGTGCTTATTTATATTTTGACTATCCTTTTTGATATTGTTATTGTTGCACTGCTGCGACAAAGGAATTTTCCCTCTGGGGATCAATAAAGTATTATCCTATCCTATCCCAACACGTGAGGAAAAGATTACGCTTTCTTCTCACCAGGAAGATGGGGATTTCAAAATCTGTCCAGCCAACAAAGGTAGATGTGGGACTGAAAAGATTATCCCCAAAAAAATAGACAATCTCCTCAGTGACAAAACAACACACAAAACATTGAAATGGAACCTGACAAACAGATTTAAGGAAATAGCTGTATTCAGTTTGAAAAGGACACAGCCATAGGCAAACTTCTTTACCCCATGCTCCCTCGCCGGCCTTTCCCTTGCCCGTCTTTGGGAGCCCCGCTCTCCCTCACCATTATAAAACAATTTCAGATTTGGCGGGCCGAATCAAGACAGCCAGTGGGAGGTATATGGCCCGCGGGCTGTAGTTTGCCCATGCCTGATCTAGGTGTCATGGTGGGTTCCAGGTCTTTCAACTTCAGACCCCCTCACCAAGGCGACCTGACTGGGTGTGATCAGTTGCTGGCCTGTTTCCAAGAAGCCGTCGCCCACTGCTCGTCCCCTCTGATCCACAGCCATCATGAAGCTCTCTCTGCAACCTCAGAAGCTGCACTTATGCCTCTTCTCTTGTGCACTCCGGTGATGACCTGGAGGCTGTTGGCTACTCTTACAGAGTGACTTTCCTTCAAAGGCCCTTCCTCTAACTTCAACGGGCAATCACCTTGCATGCCAACCCCATCTGCGGCACTCCTCCACCAGCTCCAAGTATTTCGTTCTCTTCCTCTCAAAAGCTTCATCCATCCTGTCCTCCCAGGGCACCGTCAGTTCCAGCAAAATGACCTGCTTGGATGACTCTGAGACCAGGAAAATGTTTGGTCTAAGGCTGGTTTCCATGATGTTTTCAGGGAAACAAGGTTGTTTTCCCAGGTCCATGCTTAGCTACTAGTCCTTCACTGTTCCCAGGAGGCTTGTTTGGAATTTGATTGGGAGGTTAGTTGCTCCCCAGGTCATATGAATGAGATTCCACACCTTGGTGATTGCAAGCCCTTGTTCTGGTTGATCGCAGTGTTAATGGAGTCACCAATCACCTTCAACACCTGGTCTTGGCGACCACCTCCCAAGCTGCTGGGGATGTGCTCCAGAGTTCCTCTTCATTGGCACAAGGGACACGCTGAATTAATGACCTTGCACCAACAGAAGAAGTTCACTGTGCTGGGCAGGACATCATGACTAATGAGGAATTTGATGCTGTAGGGTTCCGCCCTCCACAGCTCAGGCCATGAGATCTTCCTATACATAGCTTCTTCCCACCTGTCCATGCATACCTATTAAAAGGGAGGTTGCAAAGGCAAAACAAAGGGCATACGATGACTTGTATGTTTGGTTGGACAGTAAGGAGGGAGAGAATGATTTATACAGGTTGGCAAAACAGAGAGATACAGACGGAAAGGATGTACAGCAGGTTCGGGTGATTAAGGATAGAGAGGGAAATGTATTGGCAGATGCTACAAGAGTGATGGGAAGATGGAGAGAGTACTTTGAAGTGCGGATGAATGAGGAAAATGAGAGAGAGGGAAGGATAGAAGAGATGACTATTGTAGACCACAAACTAGCAGAAATTAGTAAAAGTGAACTGGGGAGGGCATTGAAGAGGATGAAGAGTGGAAAGGCAGTTGGTCCTGATGATATACCTATGGAGGTATGGAAGTGTCTAGGAGAGGCAGTGGTACAGGTCCTGGCTAGATTATTCATCAGGATCTTAGAGTGAGAAGATGCCTGAGGAATGGAGAAGAAGTTTGATGGCGCCCATTTTTAAGAATAAGGGGATGTGCAGAACTGCGTTAACTAAAGAGGGATAAAGTTGATGACCCATACAATGAAGTTATTGGAAAGAGTAGTGGAAACTAGACTGAGAGCAGAAGTCAGCATTTGTGAGCAGCAGTATGGCTTCATGCCTAGAAGGGGTACTACAGATGCAGTATTTGCTTTGAGAATGCTAATCGAGATGTACAAAAAAGGTCAGAGGGAGCTGCATTGCGCTTTTATAGACCTATAAAAAGCACATGAGAGGGTGCTGAGAGAAGAATTCTGGTATTGTAAAAGGAAGTCTGGAGTCGCAGAGAAGTATGTTAGACTGGTGCAGGACATGTATGCTGGTTGTGAGACAGTTGAGAGGTGTGCTGTAGGTGTAACAGAGAGATACAAGGTGGAGGTGGGACTTCATCAGGGATCAGCTCTGAGCACCTTCTTGTTTGCAGAGGCTGACAGATGAGGTTAGACAGGAATCTCCATGGACCATAATGTTTGCAGATGACCCTGTGATCCGTAGTGACAGCAGGGAACAGGTTGAGGGAAATCTTGAGAGCTGGAGGTATGCTCTGGAAAGGAGAGGAATGACAGAATATATGTATGTGAATGAGAGGGACCTGGGTGGAACGGTGAGGCTACAGGAAGTGGAGATCAAGAAGTTGGAGGATTTCAAGTACTTAGGGTTAACAGTCCAGAGTAACAGAGAGTGTGGAAATGAGGTAAAGAAATGGGTTCAAGCAGGTTGGAATGGGTGGAGAAAAGTGTCAGGAGTATTATGCGATAGGAGACTATCAGACAGAATGAAAGGAAGAATGTACAAGACAGTGGTGAGACCAGCAGGCTGTATGGTTTAGAAACAGTGGCAATGACGAAGCAGAGATGAAGATGTTGAGTGTCACGATTACTGGCTATAGTGCTGAGGTTTTTGGTGGGGCAGAGCAGGCTTCCAGGAAGTTCTGGGCAGAGACTGATGTGTTTCCACTTCACACCTACAACCTATCTGCTCTAATCACTCCAACTACTAAAGGACCTGCAGGAGCACGAGTCTTTGCCACAGTGTCGGCCTGATTAAGTGCTTTCCCTCCCCTGGATTCCACATCTCGCCCTTCTTAGCAAGTTCCCTGTTCTAGAACTCTACGTCTCGCCCTTCCTCACAAGATCCTTGTTCCAGAAATGCATTTGACTGTCCTGGATCTCTTCTGCTTCTGGGTTCACCTTTCATTCTGGCTGATTCAAACGGAACAGTTAAGGTTCTTTTTGGGAGTGACGAGGATGGAAAGGATCAGGAATGAGTCCATCAGATGACCATCCAGCACATGTTAGATGTTTTGGAGAGAAGGTCAGAGAAGCCAGACAGAGATGGTTCGGTCATGTACAGAGGAGGTATGGTGAATATATTGTTAGACAGGTGCTGGAATTGGAGCTGCCACGCAGGTGGTCCAAAGGAAGACCGAAGAGAAGATTTATGGACGTAATGAGAGAGGAGGATGCAGAGGATAGGGTTAGATGGAGAAGGTTGATTCGCTATGGCGATCCCGAAAGGGAAAAGCCGAAAGGAAAAGATACCTACATACTCATTATTTCTTTATTCTTGTGACCTTTCATCAAATGACATCAGCTTTTACAAGCCTGTCACCTTGACTTCTCTGTGATCTTTCTTACCGAAAGGAATGATGATAAATTCTGATTGATTTATTTTTTTTGGACAGTCAGACCATCAGGGGGCACTGCAGCACTGCTGTACATGTTCACATTCAAGGAGAAATAATGCATTCCACCACCTCCCCACAAATTTTCAGTGAATATCCCAGCTGGGGGGAGGGAGAGGGGTCATCATTTGTCGGTCATCCATGTGTCACATACTGAAACTGACATTAAGGCTGGACTGCAGTGTGCGCCTCACTGCTGCATTCCAGCAGTTACACTGACTGATAGCTAAAACAAACAGTATTTAGAGCTTAAGATCAAATGATTTGTCATTGTTTGGCCAAAGCAGGAGTTTGTAACTTTTAAAGGTTGAAGCAATTATCAGAGTTTTGAATCGCCTGCAGTTGCAACCCATGTACATTATAATTCTAAGGACATGAATTCTTATTGAATTGCTGTCTTTCTTTTTATCCAGATACAGAAGCTGATCTTTACAACGACAATACTTTCTTCCTCGTTTGGCCTGGTTCAGAATTAACACCAATAAACTAAACGAAAACAGAGATCACAGTTCCACTCTAAACTCATTCACATGATTACATTTAAAAGTAATGCACTCTATTTCAGCATCTCCACAATCCCATCCAGAGCTAAATGAATATATTTATTCCCTCTCCTTGAGAAACAGAGATTAGATGTTTATTTTCAGTTGTTGCTGGGCCCCTCAACACTTGTGGCAGGGTTTTTTTAAGGATGGTGGGAAGACTTTATTCAAAATCATGCAATTCCGTTCAAAGGACATTTTTTCTTCCTTTCAACTACAGATACATGTTTAATTACATATATCATGTCTTTTTACAATGTTAAATATGAATCATGTTCCTTTCACATTTAAACATACTGCTATCTAAAACTGCGTTTGTTAATCCCCAGGTATCAATGCTTCATGGCTTCTGAGCATATCTTTTCACATTCCAACAGTTAAAGTAGCTGCTCCTTTGTTTGTTTCAGTCTCTCCATTGTTTGTTTTTACAGTAGAGCAAAGGTATTCTGGTCAAAACAGGAGGGCTGGTGTGTGTTTCATTCAGGTAAAAAGTCAAAACCATTCAATCTTCAGCAATAGACAGCTGTATTTAGAGGAGGCTGAGCCCCAAACTTTTGAAATAAATTATATTAGTTTTCTTCCTCTAGCTTTGAGTTTAAAATCGATACATTATCTACAAAATGATACTAAAGCATGCTTGAATCTTATTCCACTCAGTCAAGCCAGTATTCATTTTTTCATGCAATATAATCATTGAATTTTTTTTGTTATAGCCCTCACCCACAGTCATTGTTTAAAAATAAAATTTACCCTTAGGATTTTGAAATATACATTATAGGTCTTTACATATGGCTCTAAAATTCTCAGAAGATCTTGTGTGCAATCCAGATTCCCAGAAAAGATAAAGGTCTCTCAAAGGACAAACATAACAGAAATTGGGTGAATTTAAACTGTTATTTCCAATGTGTGTTGTGCCTGTGGCACCTAGGTACCTTTCGATACACACTGATGGTACCACAGCTGCATGTTCTGGGGAGAGGCAAGAAAATGCTGGCATCTAAGTGAATAAGAATTTGGCTTCATGATTTATCACTTACAGGATTTATGCAAGGAAGTTTTAACCTGAAGAACAGCATCAAAGGATGCTGGCAATAAGGTGGTTTGTCAAGGAGAGAAAGCCTTGCAGTACAAGGCCATTAATGAACAATGATGACAAACGACCTCACAATCAGTGGTCTGCTTATCACTGCTTATGCCACCACTATCACTTATCCTTGTGCAAAGTGCATCATTGCCTGCCTGGCTAAAAATGGGTAACAATTCATCAGTATTTAAAGAGGATGTGCTGGAATACAGCCATGGAATATTTTCATTGTAAGCCTAAAATGCCCTGTGAGATGACAAACTAGTTAATAGTTTAGTATGATTATTTGTGAATCAATAGAATCAAACAGGAATATGATGTTGTGCTGAGATTTAATGTTAGATTTAAAAAATCAGTTCTGTTTTAAACAAATACAATCTTTGAACAGGGCTTCATTTATTTCCGCCAATGTGCTCTGTTTTTGGAGTTGGGGGTGGTGCCTAATGCAACAGTAACAACAGCTATAGATTTTTTCACCACTTCATTACTCAATCAATTCACTATGGTTTTGTTAGCAAACCTTTAACATGTAATCAGTAATTGACAGACATTAAAATCTTCCGATATAAAATCAGGTTAGACCTGTATTTTTTTGGATAAAAAATCTAATTTTGAATTACCACAATAAATATAGAATGGTATTTGAATTTCATTTCAAACAAATCATTGCTCTTTTCCTTTCAGCTGCTTCCTTTGGGGTTTGTCACAGCAAATCATCTGCCTCCATCTAACCCTTGAAATTCTGTCTGCATTTTCAGCTGGTATTTAGTTGCCTATTCGGTCTGTTAATCCTTCTTTTAATTGATTTTTTACTCTTGGTCTAATTTCTTATTTCTTAATTTTCCTATGAAATAAGTCAGTATTTTGAATGCTTCCAAATACAATTTGGTACTTAAAGATTTTTTTATCATAAATGTAAGAACACAAAGTGTAGATTAACTTGTGATATTGTCTCAGGCCAAAGTAAAAAGGATGAATAACAATTTGTTTATTATTTACGTGAAGGGTGTACATATACTGTTTGTAGGGGGAAAAAATGAAAACTTTGTGAGGTGAGTCTTCTACATTTTGATGTATTTTTCTAAATTCTGTGAAATTCTGGGTCTCAGTTGGGTTCCAGACATGAGGATGTGCTCGCTGGTGTGAAAAGAGCCTGTTTTGTGTAACACAATGCTGCCAGAGTCTTGCCTTTGTCTCTACCTGAGCCAACAGATTAACACGATGAAATCCTTCAGGATATATTATGCACCAACAGTCTTTACCTTTCACCTACAGGAACAATGAGGGAAATGCCCAAGAAACCTTTAAAACTTAAATAAAAAAGACTCTCCTCTGTTCAGCACCATTTACTTTAGTTGTCAGGTCTTGAGGAAATGTAGGTCCCTCATTGCTAATGGGGGAGACATCCCCACTGGAATTGTTGTTAGGGTGTTAGGGCTGAATGACTGGAAACACCAAAAGCTGACCCACTTGTCATGGATCCAGTCAGTCAACCTCATTAAAGAACCATAAAAAGCCTATTTGATTCAGTTCTACTTCACAAATCCACCAGTGAAGAGGCAGAGAGCAATTATGACACTTTTGTCAAGGGTGTCTTACAAGCAGAGAAAGTGAGAAAGCCAAAGGGAAGGCTGGGAACCAGTGGGTCACTGAGCTCACCTTACACCTCCTGTTCCCACAATGAACTGGCTGCCTCCCAGATCACAAACATTTTGCTGCATAGACCCAGAGGGTAAAACCTCATCGAGCCTCTATTATTTGACACCATAATTTTGCGATAATGGAGGGAAATAAGTTTACTGTGTAAACATGCCAGCAGAGCTCCCTCCTGTGTCCTCAATGCAAAGAATCTTTCCCAAAGGCCTGAGAATGGGAAAGGCAACACCCAGAAAAAAATCTCATTAAATTTGGGTTTATTCCTAGTTAATGATTCCTTAAAGTCTCAGAAAGGGGCATCAAAGCAATTTCTGATGCAATAATTTGCTGCTGTTGTTGTTGTTGTTGTTGTTGTTGTTGTTGTTGTTGTTGTTGTTGTTGTTGTTGTTGTTGTTGTTGTTGTTGTTGTTCACAGTTTATTTACTGAAAAGCTTTCCACTTCTCTCACTTACAGTAGATTTGATTGTTCACTTAACGGAAAACTAGAAGACTCTCTCCATTCAAACAACCCCCTAAGATTGGAGAATCTCATTTAAACAGTTGTCTTCATTAATTGCAAAAAAAATTAGGTGTGGCTTGACATAACTGTTTCAACGATCCCTACCCTATTTGCCTTCCTTTGCCCATTATACACAGGATGCATGTTTCTGACCCTCCCACATTTGCTCCGTTCACACAACCATGCACAACTAAAATTATCTGCATTTTACACAATGTACTGTACATGATTAAATATGTGGGTCAGGTCAGCCTGGCTGATAGTATTCTGATAAAGCTCTGTGATTTGATTTTGATAGGTCATGTTTTTGATCATCCTGTGGAATCATAGATAGTGATGAATGTTCTATTGGTCTAAATCGCTTGCCTGAGCCTTGAATGATAACATTGGCTCAAATTGAGTGCAGCTGCCAGTGTCTCACCTCACATACAGTTTAAGTGGTCAACCATTGCCTCAAGCTTTGTCCATTTCATCTAGGCTGATTTGACCTACACATTTACTGGAGCTGCACAGTACATTAGCAATGAGACTGTCCTAAACAACCCCCCAATTTGCCCACTATCTGTGCCCCTGAGACAGTAAGTGATTCATCCCTTCAAACAACTCCAGTTCAAAAGTATAACATTTACGAACATATTACTCAGTCCATATGAACTTTACATTGCCTTGTTATACTGCTTTTTTCCAGAAGAGTATTAACAGCTAGGACAAATCCACATTTTTTAAGGCTTTAGGAGCTTAAAACAAGTTAACTTCAGCACTGGAGTTCTTCAAGTTTATGCAATGAAGTATATCTACCAGAAAATGTAAGAATCCCCTGAGAGAATATAAGAATATTTAGAGTACAGTGTAGTGTTGTGATTATTTTATCAAGGATTATTTTAGTACCATAAACATAAGTGCAACATCATTTACGTATCCTGCTATGAAGGATGCATGTGTGTGTATGTGTGTGTGTGTGTGTGTGTGTGTGTGTGTGTGTGTGTGTGTGTGTGTGTGTGTGTGTGTGTGTATCTTGGTTGAATCAATATTTCATTGTGATTAATGTCAAGAAATGTCTTTGAAAAGCAGTTCAGTTTTTCTACCATGCAGCATACCCCTTGTCGTCATACATGAAAAGAGGCAGCTGTTTTTATCCGAATAGTGAGAGAAGGCAGGGGCTCCCTAAAATAAACAGACTATCGGTGCAGCTCCAGGCTGGGTCAGGGTCACACTCCATGGTGCTCTCTCACTTAGGCTCTCCCTGCCCACAGTCAAACAGAGCACCTCCTTCTGATACTTGAGAACACAGTTTTAGACTTGTATTAACTAGAGAATGAGGAATAACAAAGTTTATGGAGGGATCTGAAGTATAAATGACTTAGTATGATATCCACAGAAGATAAAACACATTCAGCATAACAATGTTGGGCAACGCTGTTTTCCCACAAATTGTAGGTGTGTTGGGTTCCCGTACACTGTCACTGTGAAATAAACTATACCAAAGAAATTCACAGAGAATGCTGTGTCTTCCAGATGCTTTATTGTTTTTCAGCAGTATGTTGTTAAATGAATGTTAAAATAACAGCACAGTTCCAAATGAATAGTTAATGTACAGATTTTAAATGTTTACTTTGTGATAAGTCAAATGTTAACATATTGAAGCGTGAACAAATTCCTGCTTCTCACAAAGTATATAGGGGCCTTTACTCCATCCAATCAAGAATATGATTGAAACTCTGTCTTTGTTGTTGGTGACAGAAAAGATCGGAAAACATCCATTAACAGAGGCACTGGAGAACCGCTAACACTCACAATGGCTCCCTTCTCAGCTTAAGAGAGCTCTTGATGGCCTTATAACTGGCCGTGCACCAAATAGGTTTCAATCTTGTTAAAGCTTGTTGTGAAGCACTATATTAATCCTTTTAAGGATTTTCAGAAGAAATGAGTCTTGTTGTGAGAAGCTTGTCTGAGTCTAGCCTGCAGAATCCTCACAGGATCACACAGTAGCAAATTAAGTAATTTTCTGCAGCAGCTGCCTTCAGGTTCTGACAAGAGAGTAAAGACAAACTTGCAGTGACCAAAAATATTTCACCCAACTTTCCAGAAAAGTTTGGTGTTCAATGGAAATGTCTTTAAGGTCTTTCTCAAAAGCAATGGAAGTGGAAGCCATGTCTTTTGACATACTTAGAGACCCCAATTTTGAAATCCTCAACTACAATGTCCAAATAACCATGTTTTTGAATCATGGCTTGAATATCCGGATCTATTTTCTTTTGACAGAACTACATTCACAACCGATTGCATAAAACTTCCTATATAAATACACAGTATGTTTACATAATAGACATAATAAAGTCACTGGATTTGGGAACCCTTCACTGGGCATTTTTTAAAGGAGACGTGTCCCTTTGAGCAAACAGAAGACACTGTACAGTTTCATTGTTTTGAATAGATAGCAGACGTGGCTGATAGCTCAGTGATGTGATGGACTTGTTTCGTTCTTTCCTTCTTTTTTTCTTCCTTTTCTTTCTTTTGGTGAAGTGCCTTGATATGAACACGATCGTGTTTTATGATATTAAATGATATATTGTCTTGATGATTTTAATTAACTTTGATGGTGACTACTTTTTTGGGCTGGTGTCCTGTATCAAGTCAAAATTAGTTTCCATAATTTTCTTTCTGTAATCCAACACTTTTCAAAGTTATTTCACTCCCAGCAGTCTGAGTTTTACTTAAGTATGTAGAAATGTGAACACATCTACCCCTAAATTGTTGTGTATTGTTTAAGGTTGGCTTTTTTAATTTATCAGCTTTTTATGAAAAATAATTTTTGAAGTTACTTCAACCCGGAATGCGTTTTATGTCAGTAAAAAATCCATCCATGCTTCCTTTACCACTTATCCGGGATTGGGTTGCGGCGGCAACAGACAAAGGAGAGAGACCCAGACTTCTCTCTTCCCAGCAACTTGGTCCAGCTCTTCTGGGGGGATCCCATGGCATTCCTAGGCCATTCTAGAGACATAGTCTGTCCAGAGAGTCAGGAGTCTTCCCCTGGGCCTCCTCCCAGGTGAACATGTCCAAAACATCTAACCAGGGAGGCGTCCATGAGGTATCCTGACCAGATGTCCGAGCCACCTCATCTGGCTCCTCTCCACATGAAGGAGAAGCAACTGCTCCACCTGGATGGCCAAACTCCTCACCCTATCTCTAAGGGAGAGGCCAGACACCATGCAGAGAAAACTCATTTTGGCCACTTGGATCCACAACCTTGTTCTTACAATCACGACCCACAGATTGTGACCCTCACACTACTTGTTTTAAGTAAACATTGTCACTTTGATATCCGGAGAGAGAAAACACAACCAAATAGTTTTAAAGGTTTTTGTTTTACATGAGCGTTTATGAGGGGCATTGTAATTAAAATAGGACCACACATTTATGTGACAAAAGTGTCATCATAATGGGGTTAAAAACAAGTTTTAACCAACCAACCACAATTAAAAACAATTAATATATGAGATCATTATATTATAATGGATACATTCTATTTTTTGCACAAGGATAATATATATGTGTATGCTTTTTCAAAAAATCATTTTTAAAAACAATATACAGAGTTTATATATTGCCTCATAACAGCTGAAAAAACAGAGTTTTTATGAGACTTATAGGTCAAGATTCAAAATGTTTTATAGTCATTGTACAGGCACAATGAAATTTTGCAGTTACAGCTTGCAGCGTAGAGTATGTTCAGGATTATAAATAGACAAGTTATATACATAGTGTATAGACATGATATATTAAGTACGGAATGAATAGTATATACAAATGGACATGGTAAGAAAAAAGTTGCTTGTCTGATGTTGGTAGGAATGAAGGTCACTGAAGAAATAAAGAGGAAACAGTCTTTTAAGAGGCGTTTTATTCTGATTACGGAGTAAGTAACTAAGAGCTAATAGTTACTGATTTAAAATAAACCCAAATCCAAATTAGCTTTATGGCCAAGTATGTTTGCACATGCAAGGAATTCGTTTCCGGTTTTCAGCTACACCTTGTGCGGACATAAAGGATAGCATGGACTAGACAATAAGACATGAGACCAAGTAGTGTGCCAAATGAGTAAAGTGATCAGTATTATAGTTCAAAGAGATTAATTAAACTGAATAAATATGTCTGATTGAATTAATGCCCAATTAGTAATCATCAAGAAAAACATCAGGGAAAACACATTCCAAAATGTGAAAAGAACTGTGGAAATTAATCATTTTCAAATTCCAAGAACTTGTTATGATTACAAGACCTCAATTAAATTCAGGTCAGAATACATATACTAAAGTATACAACATAGATAAATAGCATTTCTACATTTTTGTGCATAACAGCAGACAATTGTCTATCAGAGTTTAAATCTATTCTGCTGTAAGGACCTTTCATTCTATAAATACATGCTTAGTTTTTGATTATAATTTGGCTGACAAATGAATTGCAGCATACTGACATTAGCTGTGTGGCTCCTATAAACTCAGAGCCAGCATGAATGTTGTTTTCAAAGGATAATTTTTCATCTGGCTGTAATGAAAACCTTTTGGATGGAGTCGAGGATGCAGCAGAACAATACATCCCCCAGTCTTCTCAAGTTCGGGGACTCCATAGAGACAGCAGGTCTCTGAGGGCAAGAGGCCTCAGCAGGCGTGTGGCTCACCATCGGCCATTGGCTCAGGGGACAGCTGTGTCACGCTGTGGTGTTTGGCTTTGTGCCCCAAGAAAGTAGTCACCATAAACAAACATTACATAGAGCTACTGGCTAAGTCCCCAGCTCTTTTCAAGGCAGAGCAATAAAGAAGGCTGCTCAGCATCCAGCTCACACCATGAACTTTAAAATATTTTTAACAACTCTTTGCACACTCCAGCTTGTGAAGAAATGCTAGTCTAATTGCCTGTCTAAATTCACCCATCTAATTTAAACAAAATGAACAAACTGGTTGAGTGAAACATTGTATATTCTCTTGGTTACTGCACATCTGGAATATAAATTTAAGCAAGCATCTTTGGGGGAACATTTGAAAGCTGTATAGTGGCATTTTTGAAGTACGAATTTGCAATGCAACTGGATATGTTTTGCAAGGCTTTTCAGCGGATTCCTTTTTCAAAATAGAGCTTCTAAGCAATGATTGTCAGACTCTTATTTGGCAAGTTTTTTGCACATTTGTAGGAAGCTTAAGAAATGATAAGCTGCTTCTCTTTCCAGAGGAGAAGTTGTTGTGAATAAATATGCAGTCAGAAAAAAAAATGCTTGTAAGCAGTAGCATAGCCATAAGTATAATTTACTTTGTGTTCACTCAAGTCATTGCTATGAATATAGTTTCAAATGTTATCAGAATTTTTTTCTCATGTCTACCTTGGACATGTTATATTAAATGTGTTGGTTTAAGCAGTTTTTTCTGCTATTTGCATGCTCTATGCTGCTGTCAGATGTTTTACTGTGTGACAACTGAAAAGCCCCTTCTTGAGTTCAAAAGACAGTCTTATCTGGAAAATAAAAAATAAACTGACAATATATTGATGATTGAGTTTCAGCAGAGGTTAATAAGCTCACCTTGAATTTAATTGCTTACTCAACTACCTGAGTAATATCACATGCATGATAGGCTTTATTTAAACATGCGCTGACAAACACACCAGCAACTGGCGGCTCAGCCTCTTCGTCATGGACACTTCGACATGCAGCCAGGAGGAGCCAGGAATCAAACCAACCTCCCAATGTCTCTTTTCACAGTGAGAAGGGGTATTGATGTGTACAACTTGCTCTTCCAACTGAGCCACAACTGCCCCTTTCAACTAGTTGCTTGATCAATGATTCCAGGTGACGCTCTGAGTTTAAAAACAGTCAATAACATGTTCCATGTTTCCATGATCTTACATCCACAGCATTCCATGCTCATTTTTGCACATTTCAAGATGTATTTATCTACAGTTCAAGGCATCAGTGCAACTTTTGATTTGAAAATTAAAGGACTATGTTTTCCTATTTCTCTCTCTTGTCAAAAACTGGTAGCTTTTTCCTTTTTTGGCAGGGGGAAATTAATGGAATTGGTGGTCCCTCCAAATGTTCAGCAAGAATTTGTCCCCTAACTTACGACATGAAATTGGACTGGCTTGTACTCAAGTTAGAAGCAAAAATCTGATAAAATGTAGTAAAAATTGCATAAACTGTGATGTTGAGTAAATTGATTGGAAGAAGCCCAAATTCCTGATTGATTACATTCCTTTTATTACAGTGTATATGATGAAACAGATTTTTTTTACAAGGGCAGGAGACCTGGAAAGAAAATATAATCCCAATGGGCAAGAGTCCTGTTTTGATACTGATGCATCATGTGTCAGATATAAAAAATGTCTGTCACAGAAGAAAAATGAAGTAAACTTTCTTCCATGCATTATGATAGGACGTTTATTTCGATGTTTTATTGATTGATTCAGTGCAGATGATTGAAAAAGAGGTAATTGCTATGGAAACATATCCACAGCACACCATATAAAAAAAACAAAACAATGTATATTCGAAGTTCAAATGTTCAATATTCAAATGTTTTTGTTCAACTCTTAGAGTTATGAAATCTATATTTCTATTCAGCTGTCAATAAAATAGCATATGAATCCCAGCCCTTTACTTTTTGATCTGCTTTGTTTTTTCACAAGCTCTTCCAGCAGTCTGTGACTATGTAATCACAACCTTGGATAGGTCCCTTTTTTTCAAAATAAAGATCATGATTGTATTAAGTTGATTTTGAATCCGTTGTTGCTATATTTGAGGCTGAGTCATCTTACTACTTTTCTGCTGACAACCTCGTATGGCTAGATTATCTTCTCTCCCAAAAACCTATTGCCAGGATTAGGGTTTTGTAACCCTCTAACCAGCTCAGTAAGCTCCATGTTGTTTTCTTCCATACATAGTCTCAAAGACAGTTTTTCTTTCTGATGTAGATGGGAAAAATCACTAAACATTAAATCACTTGATGATGTAATGGAAAAAACACAGATGTTAAGCCAGAGAGCAGTTGACGACATTTGCCAAACACAAAATGGTCTTTAATAATCCAAACTTAACTCAAAGCAGGTGGGCATACAAAGATCATGTTCCCAAAGATTCTGAAAAAGCTTCTCAAGACATCCTGATTGTCATTTCTAAAGTCATATCCATCCATATCCAGCCTACAGGTTACTACAGTTTTTATAGAGCATAAAAATTCTGTGAACCGTTTTTCATGGCAATTGCAATCTTGTGATCCAGGCAAACAGATCCTGAGATAATATTTTCCGCCACCATGAACACATCATCCAATAATAATGAGGTCTGTTTTGTAAAACTACTTTCACATGCTGCAGGAGGACTTCTTGTTCCATCTAAACTAAATGAAAACAGAAGCCAAGACTGTTTGATGTTGAATAACCTTTATATTGATGGGAATTTTGCATGCTAGATATTCTCTTAAAACAGTGTCATACATAAGGGTCTGTGATACATTGTCTAATTAAGTGTATATGTATGTGTGTGTGTGTGTGTGTGTGTGTGTGTGTGTGTGTGTGTGTGTGTGTGTGTGTGTGTGTGTGTGTGTGTGTGTGTGTGTGTGTGTGTTTTCAATATGCATACACACACACAAATATGTGTGTTCTGAAGATTTTGTTGAATGTGTGTCTTTCTTAGTGTGTGTATGTATGTCAATGTGTTAGTGTTTGTGTCTATGGGTGAAGATGTGAGTTGCGCATCTGTCTGCATCATCCCATATCTTCCCAGAAAACATCAAGAGATCTCATTATTTCGACACATCTCAGGTTTTTCTTTTTCTCTCTTTTTTTTTTCCTTTCCGTATGCCTTGAGTCAAAATTAGTTTTCATTCCTTCTGTGATCTTACTGACTGAAGACGGCTCAAAGTAAAGAAAATCGCCGTCTTCGTAGCGGGACTGAGTCAAACACACACTTCACACAGCCACAGTCTGAGTTAAGCATCGCTAAGTAACCTTCACATTTCACTTGTGTGAAGAGCTAATTTCCTTTAAGTTCACATGTCACTTTTTGTGGCTCTTTTTGTGGGTCCTCTTCAAATGTTTCACTGCGTCTAATTGCATAGGAAACATTCTAGACAAGCTAGTGTGACAGGCCCGCTCTCAGAGTCTTCAATTATTAAACATCCTACACTCTAGAAACAGGCCTGACGTGAGCTACATCCCCTAATCGGAACAGAAAGCCTCATGATATGTCACACTTCTAAGTTGCTGCGGTTTTGTGTTTGCGCTTGTGTGTTTGGGTTCAACAAGAACACATGAAAATATTTATTTTCACACGAGTTAAATGAGGCGAAACTCCCTGCACAAGCGGAACGGATTTGATCAGAAAATTTGCATCACCTCTCCTCATTTAGAAATAAAAGAAAAATCATGTTAAGTAATCATGTGTTGTCTCTAACTTACCTAAGATGTTTTATATTTTTTACAGTAAATATATACAGAATTTTGAGACTTTAGTCGTGCAAATAATGCTGCACCAGTCACAGAAAGGTCAAATGGGAACAAAATAAGAAATAGCCAAAGGCTAATTGTACTATGTGCCGATAACGTAGGCTTACTTTTCCTATTTAAATCACCTGCATTTATTCTACAAGACACTCAAAGGAAAGGTCAAATAAATTTTAAAATTTTAACCTAAACAAACACTCCCCTATTACCATGTTCGAGTCATCACTACAGATGATTAACGTCCAGCAGTACTCAACCTTTGCCTGTCTGATGCTTGGTTGTACACAAAACCGAAGTGTTCACTGTTGCTGGTTGGCCCCCTGTGCCTCACGATGCCCCGAGCAAAATATCAAAACCGTTGCTCTTGTGATCAGTGATCATATGATACACTTACACAGAGCAAGTTCATCGGAGTAGAACTGGTAAATCATTAAAAACACGCTCAGCAGTCTTCGTGCTGAGCCGAGCTGTGCCCACAAGTGCAGACACCATTACATCAAATGTTCTTCCCCGTGCCATTACCTAAAAAAACAGAATTAATACTTCTCATGTACATAATGCCTTTTTTTTTGCTTTTCGCCAAAAAGCCACAGATCTCAAGGTCAAAAATGAGCGATATTCCATTCACACTAGAATACCTAGAGTAGCTTTTACCATACTCTTTTGGTTTGTCAGTGCATAAAAAAGGCAATGGATATTCAGTTCCTTCCATCTTTGTGGTAACTTTTTGCAGATTAGCACATTATAGTTGTGTTTTTGTACGAAAACACTGAATTCTGCACAAAAGTCCTCTGTGCATACATTTACATGAAGGTGAATCCAGTCTCTGATAGCAAATTAAAGCATTTCTTTCTTGTCATCTTTGCCATTATGTGCTGTGACTTGCTGTCAGCTGGTTATTAGTTGTTTAGCTGCTTATATCTGGTGTTTTCTAAGTTACATTGTTTTGTAACCCCCCGAACTTCAGAAGCGCGAAAACATGAATCATAATATATTCTATCAAGCTAAGAAATAAACGTGTCACACCAGCATTAAAATGTTGACTCAAATAAGTTCACAAGTTGTGTCCCCTCTGATCTCGAACATGATCAGAGAGCAGCACCAGTTTACAGAGACAAGACGTGAAAAAGAGTTCCATGCACAGACACAAAAGAAATATTTTGATATAGACCCAAAGAGAAAACATATCAAAAGACATTTTTATACATGTCTTTTGCAAGTACAAAAAGCAGAAATGGTGTCAAGAGAAAACAAAACAGAAGGCTTGTTTCTTCCAACAATTGCTTTAAGCTACAAAAATCTCCTTGAGTCCCTAGCCTCCCCTCAATGTCAGCCCCCTTATCCTACCCCCCCCCCCCCTTCATTTCTCTCTTTTTCCCCTTTTTGCTCTCTAAGGCAGGACAGAGCCCTCTTTGCACCCTGATAGGTTTCGGGCTGATGCTTAGCAACAACATTCCTGTGCCCTAAGTAGCAGTAAGCCTCTGGCTGAACTCTTTGATGTGGCTGTCAGGCCACATTTATTTCCTTTTAGCACTTTGTCTACTTGTCCAGATGTATAAGGAGATAAAAAGGGCTGGTGTTTACACTGGTCTCCCTCTGTAGCGCAGCTGTAATTAGATTGTATTGCTGGTCAGTCTTAAGGAGAGAGGTGAGGTGAGCCAACCAGGAACTCGCTTTGTCAGGATGAGCCTGTGGAAAAGAGGCCTCAGAGTCATTCGCTGCAGAAGGACCTAAGTACAGATTGGTGACCAAAACTTCATTCCTTTTCACAGTGGCAAGAAAAAGTAAACCCCATTTGGATTATGTCAGTTGATATCATGTAACCTTTTTTTTTTTTTCTTGAATATCCATCAGTATTTTTTGATCAATGGCAAATCTTAAAAACTTTGGAAACATGGTAGCCTCTACAAAAATCAAATTTTTTAGATGTCCCATGGTGATATGTTGGGACTAATAATCACCATTACCTTTGGGTTTATCAGTATTCATTCACATAAAAACACAGAAAAGGAGAAGACAGACAGTGCTGGTTTGATGTATTATCCAATATAGGTATCATCTTTCATAATGACATCCAACAGAGCTTCCTCTCTTGGCCGCTTCTTATTTTTCTCTCTTACGCACAAGCACACACACGTTTTTCCTCCCTCGCTCCCCCTTTCCACTCCCCTCTGTCCACCCTTTACTATCAGAGAATCTGCGGTGCTCCCTAGCCTGTAAATTTGTGCCACATTATCATAAGCTGTGGTGATAACTCACATTGCACAGAGACAATAATGATGTGAACACTCAGCATATGCCCCAGGCCTAGCAAATTAAAACAATGCTCAGCTTGATGAGGAGACTAATCTGGACAGCAGAGAGACCAGAGGGGAGAGAGAGAGAGACGTAGAGAAGGAGAGAGCGAGAGGAAACGGCCCTAGAAGCATCTTATATCGGCAAAACATCAGCACCTCCCTCTGTTCAGTGTAGGTACAACCAGAGACGAGGACAGAGAAATAGAGAAAGGGGAGAGAGAGAGAGAAGGAGAAAAGAAGAAATGTGGGAGACGTCCTTATGTTAGAGCAGGAAATAAAGTTTCAGGATAACTTTATTAACATAATGTTTATGTTTCATTTAAATGAAGTTCATATGTTAGGGTTTGGTATTTCTACACAAAGCATTTTGCACATTTCTGATGGGTTAGGACTTAATGGTCAGAATGAAATTTCATTCATACTTGTAATTTTCAAGCAGTGACGATGTTATTGGATAGAGCGTCGCGTAGATGTTTTAGATACAACAAATGGTACTGTACTTCTTTTGCGCAACAGATCTTTTTTGTGTTTGTTTTTTAATCGCAAGCGTCACAACATTTCAATCTCTGGACAGGTTACTGATAGAAGTGAGAGAGTCCAGATGTAGAGGGGAGAAGGGGAATATCTGAGAGCAGAAAACGGTGAATCCGGTGATGGTAAGCTGATTGAGATTCTGTGGGCAGGTGAAAATCATTGTGTCGGATATGACTGGAAATGACAACTTGTGCTGTTGGATTGGTTTTTGTTTGATCAACTGTTGTGGTGTCATCCAAAGCACAATGAATCGGTGGGTGGCAATACTGGAAGCAAGGTGACTTAAGTCACCAAAGGTACAAAACCTGGGTGCAGAGGTGGATCAAGGTTCTAGATTACACGGGTACTCCTCATCTTCCTGTAGTCTTCGAGTCCATTGGTGGTGTGGTAAATAATGTGACAACTTGGAATTAAGGGTAAGCCACATGGTTTGGAGGGGTGTTGTCAAGCCAGGCAGGCCAAAAAAGCCCAGGCCTGTGATCTTTCAAGGAAAACCAGAAAAGGAGGTGAGCAGGGGTACAAATGTACGGCGGCTCAGGGGGCACATGGTACATCAAATAGCATTAGTCGTTTCGGTCCATTATACATGTGCTTCAGTTGAAATCTGTTTGAAAATTGTATAGATAGCTAATTGTTTATTTAAATGATTATTGACAGTTTAAACTGAAGACAGCCTTCTGCAACATTTTTTTTTGGATTACACTTTCCATACAGTCCAAGAAAGGAGTTATCTGCAGTATTTTTTAACATGTTTCAGCCACTCCAGAGGCTGAGAGCAGCAGGTCTGCTGTCAAAACAATATTTCTGTTGCAAGCTATTTCTTTCCACCAGCATGGAAGTAGTAAGGTCTCAAAATAGACTTGTTTTGCTGTTTTTCTTTGCAGTGTAATATGAGACATATGCTGGCCAGACCCTAATGCCTTTCAGAGATCCTATCTGCAAGCACATTATGTGATCTTTTTCAATTCACGGTGCTCTCTTTGCCCATGATGAATATGGTTCCATTTAACTGTGCAGGCCATTCCATTTCTCAAGGTTATGCATGGGCATGTACAGGAACAACAATAAAAGTGGGGAAAAATGCGGCGCCAAACCATTTCTAATATGTATTTGTCAGTTGAGTCTCTTGCTATGATTAAAGGCCCAGTGAATTCCTTCCTGCAGGAAAGGAAAGTATTTCTGCAAAGGCATCAGATATCGCTGCGTCATGATAAAGTGCCTGCTCCGCTAGTTAAAAAAGCGAGTCGAAGGAGGAGGATGTTTTGGACCTTGAAAGTGCAATAAAAAAACAACAACACAAGAACCTCTTGACCTGTTTGGGAATATGCTCTGAAATTTAGGCTTCTATTTATTTATTAGTTTCTTCAAAAGTAGCATTTGTCACACTTCCCTGAACATCTGGCTTTGCTTACAGTCTATGGTCTTGTGTAGCCAGGAATTCATATCCACATTGACCTCGCCTTTAACCTTTGTAGAATGAAATATATAAATAGGTTAAACGTATTTAAAATGGAAGTAACATAATCTAAAACCGCTTGTAATTCATCACATTTGTAAGACTTTTCTCAGTGCAACATTTGGCTATTCAGAGTGAGAGGCGTCTACCATTTAGTCACACATTGCAGGGAGGACTGAGTGAAGGTTAAGACCTCTCCTGAACAAAAAACTTTAAAGCGAGACATGTGGCTAATTCCTTCACACTTTTTCATGTATTTCAGTAAAAATAATTTAACAGAAAAGTAATGAAATAAAAATTCAGAGATGCATCTCATGTCAGAAATCATTTAAGTGCTACCAATAGTTTCTTTATCTTTTTCAAAGTCATTGGATCAAGTTATAATAATATGAATAGAGCATGATGGTTAATACTTCAAACATATGTTGCTATTCATTTTTTGTTGTGTTTTTATATTAATCAAATCAGTTTGTTTTCTTTATAGCCATCTGCTGAAGTTGTATCTGTGGGTCGCCCCCTGCCCTACACTCCTCTCCCTCGCGGATCAAGAGACGCAAGAAACCACAAAGGTGAGAGAAAAACAAAGAACTGTGCACTTTCTTTTCAGAAAGGTAAATACAGATACTTGAGTACCCAAAATAACCAGGATGTTCCATAGTATGCTTTCAGTTGAAATCATGCCTATGGATTATGTAAATCAAAAGTCATAACCCTAACAGCTGCAGGAAGTGGGAATTCATTGAACTTGACAGTGAATTGATGGTGTGTTATCTATTATTATTGATCTCATCTTATCCGTGTAACGTGTCGGTAGTGGGAGTAAATCTGAGTAATCTAGGTTAGCTATGATCTCACTGTGTGTGTGGGAGCACAGTGTACACAAGATGAGGCATTCTTTATCTGTTGATACAAGACATTGTTTAGGCCTGCAGTGACCCACTTGATCTAATTGTATAGAAAATTCACTATTAGATCCAGGATAGGAAAAATGATTAGAAGAGTAGTTATTGAAAAAAAATATTTTTTTCTAAATAAATAGTCATTGGCTTTGCTTTATGGAAACTCGAGAAACCTTGATTAGAATTGATTGTTACAAAAACATAATAACATATTTCTCGACTGACATAAGAGCACTTTAGAAGGACATGTTTTGCTGTACATTTAAATGTATGCAAATACACATATGTTTGAGTTACAGGTTGTGTAAATAGAGATCTTGAAAAATGAAATTGACTCTTAACTAAGTGAATAATCTCCCATGTTAGTCTCCTGGACATTCTTCTCCATTTTTGTCAAATAAATGCGACCGAACCACTTTTGGTGAGCTGATCATCAGTTGAGCAACAGGTCAATGTCAACAATCTTCCGACACAATGCAAACCCAGAGCCCACATGGTGCCAAGGAAAGATCCTTGTTTTCGCAGCCTGACCAGTAACAGCTCTTATCAAGTGTAAGGACAGATAGAGTTCTCCGCTTTGTCAAAATCAGACCCGGCAAAGAACTGTGCATTTAGAGGTGAAGGGATCTGACATATGAAATACTTTTCCCTTCATCTGAGATCTGAGCAGCTGTGACAGTCTCCATTTGTTATTTTTACAATACAGCTCTGCAGTCTTAGATAACGTAGCCCTCTTCTTCGCCCTTCAACTCCTCTTCATGTCCCCGCCTCTAGCCTCTACCCCTACTCATTGTTATGTTGTTTTGTTTTGTTTTGCTTTGTTTAATTTACACTTCTTAAACTACTGAGGCTTGCACCTGTGTGGGAGATCATCATAACACCGTGTCATTGCAAAGGAGAATAGAACCTCTGCAACAAACACAATTGATCTGACTGTAATTCTTAACAACTGAGAATTCGCTCAGAAATTTCGGATATGAACAATGGGATTGAAACAATAGGCTGTATAGTTCTAAATTGTTTAGTGCAATTTCAATACCCATGGTAAATTAAACAATTCACTTCACTTGTTTGCTGTTGTTTGATGAAAATGCAAGGTTCTTTGGGGATATTGTATAGGCCTACAGTTTTTATTCTTTTCCATCCCAGGCTGTATTTTGCTCTAACTCAATACAGTAAAGTCATATAATTTATGGAAAAGATACAAACCCTTGCATTTTCAATTGAATACATTTATGTAATGGATATTCCAAATACCCTATGTAGTGCAGATTATGCATGGTATGATGGTAGCGTAGAAGGGTAAATTCTGTCGGCTTGGATTAGAAAAGGCAAATAGTTTAATTAGGACTTGTGTAATAAGTGGCTGACCAGCAGCAGCCCCTGTGTGCCCATGGAAACCTCCTTTTTGTCCTTTCAGCCAATTGTGCACCACCCCACCCCCCACCCCCCTTCCCCCCTTTGACTGTGTCACCTGCGTGGAAGCCCCGGAGTCTGGGTGCCAGAGGTAATTACAGAGGCTAGGTGCTCCCAGAAGACATCACTGGCAGGTCTGCCGAGACAGATAGGGGTGGCAACCAAGGACACGGGTCCAGTATGAGCTCGAGTCGTAGTTGGTGGTAGAGTTAACCTGGGGGAGAGAGACAGCAAACTGAGGCGGCAAGGAGAAGTAAATGAGGGAAGAAAATGAAGATGTGGTAGTGTAAACTAAAAAATGTGATTCACAGACCGGGTTTGACACAGAACAAGAGGAAATGATAAAGGAAGACGAAGAGACAGAAGGGGTACCAATATGTCGAGAAGAAGTACTTTTAATATAGATGGAACTAGACAAAAGACAATGTGAGGGAGGATGGTGGGGGTCCAGTGTGTCTTATTGAAGGCGAGACACAGAGTAGAGAGGACTATGTAGTCTGGCAGTGGGGCCTGAGGATCCTGGACGAATGTCACCTTGGCTCTAAGTCTCGGCAATGGTCAAATTGTCAACTGAGGTCTAAATCAGTCCAAAATGGAGTCCAAGCCTAGAGTATCATCATAAATTAGAATTTTTTGCCTTCTATAAGCAAAACACAATGACATTGGTTCCTATAACTTATGTTGGTTATTTATTATTTCATTATGTTAACAATATGCAAGTCTCCTTATTAGCAGAAAGCTTGTCATTTATTGTGGATGACCCATCGCAAAGTGTGACTTTATTTAATAGATCTAATTATAACAGCATAAGTATGTAAAAGAATCTTCTGATTTGATTGATACGTTCACGTGAACCGAGGAGAGTTTAATGAAACACCTATCATTTCCTCTGTATATTTAAATAAACATGCCAAGAAACTTGTAACTGCTTTTTTACAGATATCAGATTAAATTTGAGCAGGCCATTTCTCAGAAGTGACAACTCTGAATAAAAGCAATACCTTCATACAAGAGGAATAAAGTCACAAGGAAAAACACTAGAGCTGTGCAATATAAGCCACAGGCCCCTTTAATCTTGTTGTTCTGGGCCAGCTTCCAGCTACTTTGTATGTATGTATCTTAAATGGTGCACAACTGTTATTAAATTCCCAGGAGTAAAACAGCCTTCAAAGCAGAACAGAAAAAAGCTATATCCTGACGACACCCATGGGGCACATCACATTTGTTTGGCGGTTCTCTTTCATTACATGTCGGGGTGATCTGCACCTCAACTCCTGCAACAACTCCACCCCTTCCATCCCCCGAAAAAGAGCAGCGGGAACAGATCCAAACTAAGAGTAAACTGTTTTACAGTTGCTGCACAACAAATAAACAAACATCTGGAAGCATTCAGAGCAGCCCATTAGAGGGGCTCTAGGCTTTGCCAAAAAGGGGTAAATGATGAGGAATGGGCTGTCGAGAGACTGGTGGAGACAGGGGAGAGGCCAGATGACAGAGCTGTGGGTGCTAAGCACTGCCTTTTAGAGCTCAGCTGGGCTCAGAGAGATCTACACCTGCTGCTATCTGCTTCCCCCACCCCACCCCAACAACCAGACATCTGGATGGGATACATGACTAATGGATGACTAAACTGCTAGTGTTGAAACTTAGCTGTTGTCATTGTGAAGGGAAAGGTTGTTCATTTGATTGATCACTTAATGGTGTTTGCACAGCATATGCAGCAAAAAAAGGCAAAGCAAAATTCAAAGGTTTAAAAAATGTTAATGCATCAAAACTTCACTTTCTTACTTTTTTAAAATGGTAAGACCATTTTTTTTCTTTTTTATTTGTCCTTGGACTAATAGATCAGTACTAAATTGTTTGTGGCTTATCGTTAATACTACCCCAGTTCTTTTCGCTCTCAGTGTGTAGCTGTCCTGACCTTGCTTATCACTGCTCATAATGTTCCCCCATTGGTTTGGATTGCCTTGGCATATCCTATGAGGATTCAGCACCTCTCACGATCTCAGTGAGAATAGACAGAGCCCCTTTGATGCATCCCATGTACGTGCTTTGCAAAACATTTCACCCAGTCTTGCAATGATTATAGCAGTAGGGTCTGGCCCCGATAAACATCATGCTTGAATACAAATGCTTCTTCTGACCAACAAACATAATAAAATGTGGTGTATGGAAAGAGCAAAATTTAAGCTTTTCCACCACTCCTTCCAATTTGTTGAAATACCTTTGTAAACAATTTTAATGGAACAAAGTATTAGTGTGCTTTTCGCAATATTCTTATAGAGAATGATATACTAAGATGTCACTGCTAGATGAACACCGTGAGTTTGTATTGACTGACCACCAAAGTCTTCAAGGTGGACTAAGAAAGTAAAGTCCAGACTGAGTACTGAGTTTACAAAAAATGTCCTTAGCGCATGGTTTTATTTCTTTGCTTTGTTTTCCACTTAATGGGCTTATGGGGTGTTGAGGAATTGTCTCTAATGACTGGTTGTCTTGTCTTGCATGCAGTCACGAAAATCAGAATTGTACTAAACAAATCAAAACCACAAAAGAAAATGTTTTTATTCATCTATCTGTCTCATTTGTTTGGTAAAAAGAAAACAGTTCCCTACAGGAAGTACAGTGATGAGAATTAATGTTTATTATTTACAGAAGAGAATTTGCGCGGGGGGGGGGGGGTTGGTTTGTGATTTGATCTAGTTTACAGATATAAACAAGAAAATCAGAAACAGATGTGGCAGGGGAATCAAGCTGCCATACAATGGCCATCTACTCATCTTCAAGAACAAAAAAAACAGGGTGGGGGGACATCATGATATGGAGAAAAAACATCAGAGGATTTTACTTTAGCTCACCACACAAGTGTTTTGTAAATAAAAGTATCTATATATAATAGTGCAGCCTATGAGATGTGGTAATGGTCTTATTTGATTATTGTGAATACCAGCTACATTGGACGCCACTGACACAGTCCCATAGGAGCGACAGAGAATATGTGGGTAGAAGGATGCTGAGGTTGGAACTGCCAAGCAGGAGGCCTAGAGGAGGACAAAGAAGAGCAAATTAATGGATGTAGTGAAGGAGGACATGAAGTTAGTTGATGTGAGAGAAGAGCCACACACACTATCCTGAAGAACCCTGAAAACTTTGTCACATAAAAACTTATTTCATCACCGATGTGATATTTAATTTTTTCTGTCATATCCAAATAATATCATAATAATAATGTATACTTTATTAATCCCTCGTGGGGAAATTCGTTCTCTGCATTTAACCTATCATGGATGAACCATGAGCAGTTGGCTGCTATCTACCAGCGCCAGGGGGAGCAGCTAGGGGTTCAGTGTCTTGCTCAACAACACTTTGACACACTAGGAGGGGCGGGGCATTGAACTAGGAATGTTTGTTTCCAAGGACGATTGCTCTACCCCCTTTGCTATGCCGCCCAAATTGTGTGATATCAGTCGTCCTGGTAGTGAAGAACCTTCGGAACACCAAAATCCATCATAGCCTGCCTGTGGAGATGGATGATGTTAGAGAGGTCAAGGAAAACCAGGCATGCAATACTTCACTGTCGATTAATACTGTATTGGCCAAATTAATGAGGCCTATTTGAAATTCTTTATTTATTTATTGGCACCTTGACCTTGTTATAACTTGCCTTGGAAATCATTGTTTTTTTTCCCTTCTGAGGCAGACTAGATCTACTTATCAGGACAACCTTCTCAACTTCCATAGCAGGCATAACTGTTGAAGTCTAACGTGTCAGCTCTAAATGGCTTTGAAAATGTAGCCTTCCATCAAGTGTCATTATCTCTTCATTATCGGATGGAGCTCCTCTCACAGTTTGTGAATAATTCTGTTTGTGCTGGGTTTGGGGGAATGTCAGTGACACCGCTGTTTTTACCTCGCCGTTTGATGTGGCTGACAGAGCCTCTTGACATTCTCTAAGTTCTTAAACCGCTGTTGGACCTATGCAGCAAAAAAAAAAAAAGTTGTTATACTTTTAAATAACTAAAATGCTAGTTATCTCGGTATATATATATATATCAGTTGCTATAAAAGTAGATAATATATGCATGTTTTGCCTTACATAAGAGTTTTGTTTCTCCTTGGTTCAGTTTTATATCCTCTAGTCAGGTTGATTTGAGTTTATTTATTTCCTCCCTTACCACCAGTTAATTATTTTATAAATGAAGAAATTCTGAAATGTTCAAACCCTGGGCTTGAAAGCTAAGCATCATTTGTTTCCTCCATCCACCCCCACCACCTAATCATTACACGGACTGAATTGTTTTCTCAGCAATGAGAAATGATTCCTTCTCAGTCTTAAATGTCCGTGACCATTGCAGAAAAACCTCTGTTTTTTATGATGATACTGTTAAGACATGCTCAACCACAAACACACGAATATTTCAAACAATTTGCTGCCCCCTTCACCGAAAGTGTTTGACCGACAAGGACGTGAGTTCTCATGAGCCCTTAGAAAAGCATATTGCCGGTACTCTGGACCAAAGTATATTTTACAGTTCTGGTCATTCTCAGGACAGTAACATAGCATAAATCTCTAAAAATAGCTAAGTCTTATTGCAAGAATCAGAATTGAAATGGGGGTATTGCCAAAGCAGCTGAGCTATTATTCATTTTCAGCATGATTTGTTATTGTGGTTCAGGAAAACTGATATGCGGTTTATGATTTCCAGTCAGTCAGAAGTTGGAGCAGATTTCTATAAAGGTGGGAGTCCATCATTGTAATTTAGGATCGGGTTAGCTGCCAGATGGTTTTGGATATTTTTACAGTAGGATGGATGTTGGGTCCACAGATTTTCTTCTGTGTCACTACCCGTTGAAACAAATTGCTCAGCGAGCAGCCGGAGTATGTCTGAAAGAGGGGGACTCTCTACCTTTCATACTGATGAATGGCTACTCATAAGCTGGCAGATGTTGGACAAGTTGTCATGCTAAAGGGGACATGATCAGATCACAATAAGTCTGTGAAGCTTAATAATTGTTGTGTATATTCAGGGGTGTTAACTGATGGTTACACAACATCCCATATTTTATACTGCATAGTAAAGCTAGTTAACCAAATAAGACACATTACTCATTACACGTGTGTCTCATTGGTTAATGTAGGCTCGTAATTCATAATCATAGTGTTTTTAATATATTATATTTTTAGGAGATCGTAAATCGTAATTGTAGGGTAACTGATCTCACACCATAATCAGTCATGATGAAAACATGCCTTAATGCTAGTCTGGTTAATGGCTCCAACAAATTACATTCCAATTCACTCGGTGGCCAGTTTATCATGCTGGGTGACAACACATTCTGCATTTCTTAACAGCTGTGCTCCATCACTGAAGCTCTCTGTCAGGCATGATCGTAACAGAGCAATACATGCCATGGAATCACTAATATGCATTGAGAATAGAGGCCACCTGTGATTATTTATCCAGTAATATAAAGTGTCCTGTTAGACAACAGGCTGCAAGTGGCAATGGCACTTGAAATGAACTAACGTCATTGGTTGTACATTCAGACGATATATATACTCAGCATGTGCCAATTTGTATTCAAAGCGATTGACATGTTCTAATACAGCCAGCTGGGTACGCAGCAAAACATACAATGAAAATATGGTTAGCAACACCAGTAGTTATAGTACTCGTAGTAACCACATTGATTACGTGATTGTTATTGGATCCTGATAGATGCAAATATATGAAAGTGCATTTGTGTTTTGGGGTTAAAATTGGAATCTCAAGAAATTTGAAATTTAAAACTAATTCCTTTAAGGATTTTTTTTTCCGATTATGGACAAGTAATTTTGTAATTTTGGTTACTAATAATTAACTGATAATAATTTTGTCTAACGTATTACTAAAAAAGTATAACGTATCAAATATTTGCATTTTTGAATGTAAAATACTGCTTTACTACACAACTGTCTACAGAAATTATTTGGTGACGCCATTCACAAGATAACATTGACACCATTGTATATCTCTCCTTCTCAATGTATCTAAAAAACAGATGAATAAAATACAAACATTTAACGAATTGAAAAATATTTAGAATTATCCACACACACATACTGTATATTCACACACAAAAACACATACAACAAATAAACAATTCTAAATATAATTCTTATATATTAAACTATAAATCCAAATAATCGTACATATTATGAACAATGTTGACATTCCCAACACTGGTTATTGCATATGGCTTGTCTTAAAATAGAACATCAATTACTGCAGTAATATGAAATTGTTCCATGATGATGTATTAATTTTTTTTTTCAGCAGCCCATTGCAATAACTCTACTCAATTAATGGCTCGATACTTTGATTGGTAAAAGTCTTATGACTCCATTCATACATTTTATTCATTACACACTGAGATAATGCTGTCATATTCTTACATTACAACCTCCAGACTGAATGATCGGACTGAATAATATCAGAATTATGACTGCTGATTTATAATTATATAGTTATAATTGGAACCATTTTTCTTGTTCTGGTCTATATTCACTGTATTCAGTAATAACAATTGTTATATAGTTTTTTAGCGCTGATTTGTCTGGAATATAGTGTATTAATAGTGAGTTCAAAGTGAGTTCTCGTAATGATGAGGGGTAAAGGGATTCTTGGTAAAAGGCTTTTGTCAATCGCAGTGGTTCTGAAACCTTTTTTAACGTTCTCCAAAATCAGTGAAAGCTACCTTGCAAAACTCCTACTTGGTCATTAGGTACCGATAGAAGTTTGATTTCTTGAGACAATATCTGGGGAGTGAGGGATTCAACTTTATGTTTGCTAGATAGCTGCAGTACCGCTTTAGTCAGGATGAAGACACGTTACCTTTACAAAAAATGAATGTTGCTAGTCACTGCAAAAAATCAGTACTTAAATATGAAAAGTATAGTGCAAGATTTAGTTTATATTCACAGAAACACACAGAAATATAAAAAGAGATACACTCATTCTCAGCTACTCTGAATGTTCTACCCCTATTGTACTGGAAAGAGCTGAATTTATCTGTCAATTACTGTAAGCTCCATTGGGCCATTGTCTAAACTGTTTTCCCAGTCACTGGCGAATCCAGTGATTTATTGCCAGCTGCCTTGACATCAATATACAATTGGGAGCTACTAAACTGTGATGTCTGAGCACAAACTATTGTCAGGTTATCAGCATACCTCACATTAAGTGCTGTTTAGATTATTCACTGCATTGGGTTAACACCTTGTTTGGATTCCCTGCTTTGAAGAGTGGGCCATTATCCTACATACCCGGACGACAATGCTTTACATCAATGCTTCTATTTACTTGATATACTGGATTAAACCATATGAGCTGAGCTGAATTAAATCCAATGCCCCTGAGTTTGAGGGCCAGCATGTCCAACACTGCCTTATAGTTCATGAGGCCAACTGGTAATGAGTGTCAGGCCAACTGTGTCTAACCGACATGTATTTTATATTTCTTAATATAAATGGGAACTTCTTCTGCAAGACCTAACAGGTCAGTTTTGGTTTATACTTGCATCAACATTCCAGCTTCTGTCACTTCTGTCACAAGTCTGTCACTTTGGTTTGCTGATTAGGTCACTTTAAATAGGACAGAGCAGGTTTCTCTGCCACGTTGAAATAAGTGGACACCTTATTTTACCATCATAATTTGAATAGTATATCATTTCTGGCACTTTATGTCACTGCAGTGCTAGTTGATCAAATTGACTGAGTCATTTTGGTCAAATGCTTGAATTTATCCCCAATTGTTGTGATATGACAGGCTGTTTGCTGTATTCCCCTCCCGCAGGACTAACATCCTTTCAAAACCCTCCAAATTGGTAGCCATCAAAACAAATGGCATGTGCTAGAAAAAGTGAAATTATTGTATCATGCATTTTTTAATACTTTTTGTTGTATAAGACAGTTTTATACAGCTGCGTGTCATTCGTACTTTATTAACACTGCAATGGAATATTATGGCTCACAATAGTAAAGGATCCATAAAAGAAATGCATGATTAAAGGAAAAAAAAACTAAACAATAGTGAATAAACAGCTCTATTTTTTAGTTGTGCGTATCTGTAGCCCCCAAGATCAAAATAAGTGTTTTCATTTGACACCAACAGCAAGTGTTCACATATGACCTTTGGCCATATTGGCCAACTGCTCAACACCATTTTAGGCATATTCTGTGATTGTGCTTCCAAGCCAAGGATTCAGAGCAAGAAAACAAAGACAGGGAAAGAGGGCATGATGGTGGATAAAAATAAATGAACAAGTTCAATTGTCTGGCAGTGGGATTCCTTATTTGTACACTTTGACCCAGAGATGCAATGTCTCCTGGCGACCCAACCATTTCTTACATGCCCATTGATCCATTGTGTTTTCTTCAAACCTAAGGGTCTTGCTACAATTTTGGCTACTTGGAAAAAAGAATGTTTTTCAATTTTAAAGAAGTTTTACACAATATCTTTTGCTTTATGTACCAGTCGGGAACTGTAAAGCTGAGCTAAAAAAATGATATCAAGATAACTTTGGGAGGAGGACGATACAAGCTCAGGATGTCTGCCCTTCATGCTATCATTGAGAGGCAGCTCAAGCATCAACGCCATTTTTACACTCTTTCTACAAGAGTCAAATAGGTACTGTGCCCTTTTTGTTGTTATACAGGTTTAGAAAATACCACAGAGGTCAGCAAGAACTTTGATTTTCTGTTAGCCCTCAGACTATGACGAAGTAATTCTGACAAATAAAATGAACAAATCAAGGACATTAATGCTGTGATGTGCAGTCAATAATATTTGGCTTCATTAATTCCCATGCCCTGAGAAGACATCCTGCCCCTATTAGGTTTGAAATCTCATCCCCTTCTCCTCTATACCTCAGCTGTGGCTCAACCAAGCAGCCAAGCAGATAATACGCTCTGAGCTCTGAAACATGTACCATTATAATTAGCTTTGTCAGGTCCTAGCCCCTACAACCCTCATGCAGATAATATGATAATATGTCTTCATAACCAGCTGACCTTACATGCTCAATATTTCTCCCCTTATGAAGATTACATGTCAATAAAGTAATTGAGTCCCAGGGTGTGTGGCAAGTGAAGATTTAGGTTATTGGACTTTTCAGAGCAATGATGAATGAGCGTTATTATTCTACCTGTCAGGAGATGTGCACAGGGCTGAGGACTGTCCGAGGGTGTCAGGGTGAAAGGAGAGCAGGGGCAGAAAAAAGAAAGACAGTGATAAGGGAGGTGGAGAGGGGCACAGAAAGAAATGGAGTCAAAGAGAGACAGACAAGGGGGAGTGAGTGAGATGGAAATGGAGAGAGGAGGCGAAATCATTTCTCACAAGGAGGGACAGATTCGCAGTTAATCATTTGCTCATACCTTCATCTCTCTGTCTCCCCCCTCACTCTCTGCATACGAACAGGATATGTCATATTAATTAAGAGAAGTAGAGCTACTATGGAACCATCTATCTGAGTAAAGCACGAGGAGGCTGAAATATTCCATGATGCAAACCTATCATCACAGCTGCCCCATGCCTTATGCACTGCAATGGGTTTATGATTAATACAGGATAATTCAATGCAACAATATTTTTTTCCACCAAATTGTCACACAGAGCATGTTTCATAATAGAGTGCATGTTTTCAGACATATATGTGGCGATAAACCTGGCATAAATGGGGTGGCGTAGGGGGTAGAGTGACCGTCCTTGGAAACAAACATTCCTGGTTTGATTCCCAGCTCCTGTGTGTCGAAGTGTTATTGAGCAAGACACTGAACCCCTAACTGCTCCCCTGGCACTGCACTAGACGGCAGCCAACTGCTCATGGTTCATCCATGATGGGTTGAATGCAGAGAACAAATTTCCCCTTGAGGGATGAATAAAGTATTAATTATTATCTAATTTTGATAAATACACTCACCACAAAAACCTTGTTTTGTCTCATGTCAAAGTTAGTTATGTTGTGACTTCTTGACAACAGAGACGTGTTTCAGTTCTTGTTTGTCCACTCTTTCATTCCACATTCGGAATTAATTCAAATAATAATTCCTATCATAATTTGACTAGGAGTCCAAGCAACAGCTGTAATAGGGGAAAAAAAAGAGTGACCATGCAAGGTCCAAAAATAAGCATTGCATTTGCAGTTTCAGCTCGGAGAGAAACAGACGCCATTGATACACAAAAGCAAGGTGGGACAGCAATGTTAAAGGATATTTTACCATGTCCTCTTGAATTAGGCCTGGAGATTGATATCTTCCAGTCAGATGAAGCTCTGATGTGAGTGATCCAGCCTCTCCATCATTGTGACATCCAGCTCTTGGCTAACACTCATCCGTGTTGATGGGCACACCCTACGCCACAAGGGCCCCAGCTAACATACCCGCCCTCTTCTCTATCATTTGCCTCACTGTACCATATCTGTTCTTTTATTTCTATTGCCTTTCTCCCCTGTTTTCTGTCACCATGTCATGTCCAATCATTGTTTGGCTGGCCAGGCACTCAGTCGGGCAGGCAGTGAGCAGGAGCCCCAGGTAGAGAACTGCTGTACAGGCATCAGGATGGGCACTGAAATGACTCTAATAATGGAGTCCCTGTGTGGCCCAGATAGGCCAGTCAGTTAGCATGGCCAGGATGTGGAGTAATAAGTGTTTGATGTCTGCAGGGGAAGGATGTGTAAAGGGGTAATGCCAACACTTGGTATTCCGGTTAGGCAGGTGTAGCCAGCCAGGGTGTGAGTGTGGCAACTGGAACAAGACATCAGATTAGTATTGATGTATGTCAGACTAGAGGTTTCCAGGCTGTTTGTTTAAGTGTCAGAGTGCTAGCAGTGGTGCATGAATGGATGTCAAGCTTTCCACTTGGTCTGGTGTTGACGTGTATGAAATATCCAGTTTCATGAGAAGTAATAGCAAAGCCTGCGTGCCAACATGGTCCATAGATATGTATATGTAAAAGTCCAGTCGTGGTTCTTATCATGGCAGAATTTGCTGGCAATCTTTGATTTGATGGCAATTGCCAGTGACAGGTAGCGAGGTAACGTTTTATCTACTGATGCGTGAAGTCCATCATTGTCTTTGGTAGTTTAGTTAACATGGCACTTAGCGACTGACATTGCTTTAGAGCCAGAAAAACACTGTCATTGCGATGCCATTTATCTTTTGCTCGCCAATTTTCAATGTGTTGCTTGCTGAACGCCTCGCTGAGCTCTTCAGGCTTTTTTCAGTCAGCGTGCACAGCTACAGAGAGCTCAAGTGTCCCCACCTATAAAAGATACTACAACTGTTCAACACTTTTAAGCACAAGCCCTATCAGAGAGAATAGGTTGCCCACCTTCCACAGATGAAGCTGCTTCTGTCCTTTCCGCTATGGCTATCTGGTAACAAGCTACTTCTCTTTGAACAGTTTTATGTGGTTGTAATTGACCTGACAATGGGGTTCATTATGCAGTCCCTTTCATGCTGTTTTGCCTGATAATTATTATTTAATGTGTTCAGATGGAAAGCATCATTAATTCATCCCTTCCTCCAATGTCAAAGAGATGAACAGTGAAGTTATCACTCTCTGGTGATTAATATTATGCTCTTTTGTTATTGAATCCTGTCCCAGTGATTAGACCTTCATTGAGTGACTCACCAGCCACTCTTATTAACAGCACCATTACTGAACACAGCCAAAGCTCTAATTGCTATTTTCACTTTTTCTTTCTATTTCGGTCAGTGGTTTGAGCCACTTATCTGTGGTTTTCTTTTAATTAGAAATCTTGCGTGTAATGAAGAACACAATCGATCAGTGTCAAGGGGTGTTGTGGTGTGCGCTCATGGTAATTTGTGATCCAGATGTTGACAGAGAAAATGAGCACTTATGATTACTGGCATCATTAGCAGTTTCATGCACCCTTTAGGCTAGACTACGTCTTTCAATAACTACACCACTAAGTAACTAGTTTGTTATTATTGTGCTTACAGGGGAGTTTTTGTGTGTTAAATGTGTTCACTAATTGACTGCGGATGCTTTGAGAAGGACACACCAGGGAAACACGGGACTTTATAATCTTGCACAGCCCCGCCTTAAACCACCGTCGTCTTATCTCCAGACTCCAGAGCTTCTGTAGCCAGTGTTCTGTCCAGACTCTATGAGGAATAAATGTCACTGAAATTAATTTCACCATTTTTTTTCGTAAGACCCCCTCAACAGTAATGTCTTTTCAAAATTTATGTGCCCCAGAATTCAATTTCCTTCTCATCCTCATAAGTTGGAAGTAGACTGATAGGCATTTATCTGGTTATAACAGTATTTCACCCATCAATGAATAATGCCATCCTCAATTTAAAGTGTTTGATTATAGCCATTTAGTTAGCTGACATTGATGGAGTGTCATTTAGCATATATGTAGCACTTCTGATGACGAGACCATACACTGTGGCATTATGTGATTGACTGATTTATTGACTAACAAACTAACAAACTAACAGACTAACAAAACGTTGATATTATAGATGGATCAGCAACCAATAGCACGCATGTTGATCATGTAAAGATAAAATAAAACAAAATGTTAATCACCAAAAAATGAATTAAGTAAAAAATACAAAGGGCTTGCATTCCCCAAAAGGCCTGTAGTGCTCCCACAATCCTCAGAAACGAAAGTACTGTTACTGGAATTTAAGGACAATCGCGTGGAAGAATCAACCAAATTTTGAACTATAAACCAGTTGTCCTTTCCGAGAAATCAATGCTAATCAGCTCTTATTAAATCTTTGCCGATGCACCAAGTCACTGGCTTGAAAGACGACCTTCACTTGTTTTACCCCAAAATACCCAGAACACACCCAAAGCACAGTGGTGCTGTATAATGCCTGTTATATTCCGTCTTCAAAATAGAAAAAGTGTAGTCTCTTTTGACGATTTGGCAAAGGGGCACATGCTCTAAGATAAAATGAAAAAATGACGAGATTGCAATACTACATGAGTTTCCTGTTTGGTCACTTGCACCGGATAGAAAAATAGAGCCCACAGTGTTCTAGTAATGTATTCATACTCTGGTGGAGAAACATGATGTTTGAATGGGTGACAGGTGACTGACTGACAGGAAGTATTCAGCTTGTCAGTCTTCTCGGTGAAAAGTTAGATGTTTGAGCATTGGGAGTAAACAGAGGGGGCTGCAGCCTATCCTGATGTATTTTCTACCTTTAAATTATGAAAATGGTTTGAGTCATGATTACTTGAATGATTGTTATCAATTCAACTGGTGTTTGTCACGACAAAATGTATATATGTGTGGATTTAAGCAGTAAATGGCTTGCAATGCAGTTCTGTACTGTTGGTACATGTTGTCATCATCTTCTTACTTTTTCTCCTACCTTCCTTCCATCCCTCCCTCTCTGCCTTCTCCCCAGCCTCTCCTGTTTGAAAAATGGGCTGCATTTCCCTGATAGCCTGTGTGGATGTGGGGAGTATAAATGGCTAATGAATTACAGATGAACATTGACGCAAATTTATCTTCCTGATGTCCCAGGGTTATATGGCAGCTATTTAAAAGTTTAATCAATACGCTGTAGTCGAGAACATGCAGGCATTGCAGTTGTTTGACCGAAGTAACAAGACTGGAAGTGGAAAGAGAAGTCCTGCTACTGGGGCATCTTTCTAATGAGAGCTATTTATGTGTCATGGACCAGACATTTTTTGGGTGAAAATGTTACTTTAATTCACTCAGTTACCCAGTGTGTCTTAGTTGTGAGAGACATATGATGCCTTACTTGATACGTGACCCAAGACGTTTTAATGCCATCACTTTTGAGTAGGTTTATTTAATCAGCTAGACTCTATGTAAGTTTTATCGATATATTTTAACCGTATTTAAATGAGGATTTTTTTCTGTTGTTTTATTGTCCAACATGGAGTAACAAGAAAAGGCAGCAAACGAGAGCAAGGTTTTAATGTAATATAGTACAGCTGAAAAAATATTTTTGAGCAAATGTATCTGACAGTCTTGATCATTTTACTGCAATACATAGAGTTTGATGTGAGGTTTTTAGTTATTTCCAAGGTCAACAAGAAACTTGAACCGTTGCACAATGATGGAGGGAGTGAATCATAAAATCCAAAAAAACAGCAGAAGAGAAGAATAGTTCAAGGTCACTATTTGAAGTCATGTATTTTCTTTCATTATGAAATTTCCTGAATATCTATATCAGGAAATGTTGCTGTTTCCTGAAAAATACTCAAACCTAAGCAGAAATTTTATCAATCAGTTATATTGGTTTCAGTATAGTTAGTTTACGCGATGCAGGAGTTTTATCTATTTTCCTCTCAATGGAGAAGGTGGTGACTCCATCTCATGATGTAGAACTGGACTGATAAAAGGACAGCTGGAGATGGAAAGTGTCCACAATAATAGCCCTAGCTCACAGAAGCCTACACCTCAAGCTCATAAGTCACCCTTGCACCACCTCTTATGGATGCCCCTAGCTTCCATCTGACCCCATCCCCCAACTGCACTGCAATGTTATTTCAACCTTAGGAGATAATACAGAAAGTATAAGTGCCTTGTTAATTTGCTTTCTTTTTCTCATTGACTTTTCCCCATGATGGATGGCACCACTGATTAAATTGTTGGCCAAGTAACAAAACTATGGGCTACGACAGAAAAAAAGAGCAAAGGTAACAAATAATTGAGCAAGAGGATAGAGGGCAACCAGAGGCAAGAATAAGAGATTAAAGATGACAGAGTGAAAGGAAGGCAGAGCAGGATGAGTTAAGATGAGATGAGTGGTTAGACCTGAAAAGGAGACAGGAGTAGAAACTATGAGTGGAGCAAGTGGATTCATGGCAACAATAGATAACCTTGATGTTAAAAGCCACATCCACTGGATGTGTCTGTCTGTGACATATTGATGGCCCTTGAAAAGAGTCAAGCTGATTGTATGCAGGGAACAATCATTAAACCCATTCCACCGCCCTCCCCTCTTTGCCTTTCTCTTTCTTGTAAATGTGGGTGTGGGCCTGATCTAATACGTGTGCAATAATTAAATGAAGAGGTTTTTAGCAGTGAATTCGAGACTGATAAAAAAAATCCTAGACCTCAATTGGCAGAAGCTGTTTTTGTGTTTTAGTTTGATGAGTCCTGAATAATTACCTCTTCAGACGTAAATTTTGGTTTTATTATAATTTAAAAAGGGGGATGACAAACGTCAGTTGGCAAGTATTTAGCACTATAACACTATAACATCAACATTTAGGTTTTATCATTTCATCTAGTCACCATTTGGCCTTATCTGAAAGACATGTAGACTGATAAACTACATTAACATCTCTGGTCAGGTGCATTTCTATTTTCAGGTCTTCAACTGGAAAGGATAAATGACAACAAACAATTCCTGTGTCATTACTTTATTCTAGTATTAAATTATATTATCATTATTGTTATAAATTATTTAGTATGTTTTTTCTTGTTTTGCAATGAGCTAATGTGTATTTATTGCAGATTAATTTCAATGGTTATATATTCCTGGCACACCACAATCACATACTCCAGCAATGCACCAATCCGTCTGTCTATGTAGTTTGTCAAAGTATGATGACCCCTCTTCAGTTTCAAGTGTCTTTTCACTTGTGAAGGACAAGATTCTTGCAAATCCTGAATAAATGCTGTCTTTTTTTTGTTTTTTTCCTTAAAACATGACTTACAAACAAATAAGGTCTGTACAGATGCAGAAGACTGTGTGTTGGTTGTGCATTAAGGACCTAAACAAATTTTGGTCATATAGCTATAATTTTATAGAAAACTGATCTAATGAGTTTCCATAACATAAAACCTCAGGAATTAGTCCAAATCATATACTTTTGTTTTACCTCTCAGTAATATGGACCCCAAATTTTGAAAATATAGACAGAATAAGACAATGATATTTTAATAATAAAGGAAATTATATACCCAAAGTCAGAATAGTGCATCACATTAGCTGTATGCAGCAGCTCTGTCTCTGGGGCATTGCAAATCTGCTCCTGGTACCACATGACAGCTTCATTATGGATCCCACCGCTTTAAATGGAAAGACGGAAGAAAGACTTGAAATTTAGCCAGATGTCTGTGCTTCTGTCTGACCTTTTCGGAAAAACAGTCAAGTGGCAAAGTATAAATAATGGCATAGTCATATCGCTCGAGAACTTCAGTGGGAAATAATGGAGAATGCACTTATTCTTTCATAATTTTGGGTAAGGGATTAAGTCATATCTCTACCTGGTTAAGTTAAGGAAAGTATCAGTTTTTGATTTAAAAATGAAATATTACCTTCTATCAAATCAGCATGGGGAGCCTTTGAAATTTGAAATGAGCTAAGAGAAACACGAGTGATTTTCCTTGATGACTCTTTAGGAGACTGGTATTAAAAATGATAACGCATCTTTGAGCCATGCAAAAAATATTATGGTAGAAAGACTTTGATGAGAGACTGGAAGTTAGGTGTCACAAACAAACCAGAACTAATAAACCTGCTAGTTCATGTTGCATTTATCCATTCACCAAGAGGATAATCCAAGTTGATGACATTTAGTATATTTAAAAAAAGACAGTTGCGTAAACAAAAAAATGGCACTTAAATTGCCATCCGCCACTAAAGTCAGTGTGTGCTGAGACGGTCTGTTTCAGGTAAATTTGCAGTTTGGGATATGCATACACGGTTGAACCTCCTAATGAAATAAAAGAAGTCCTCATAGAAGAATATGTTGAGAACCTGTACAGTGAGTTTTTGGGCACAAGCTTATCAGGCGGAACCCAGTGGCTTTGAGCGCTGTTATATGACACTGAATTTGGCTAGGTATTTCCTTTCTCTTTCTCCCACCAACCAATCTTTCTCCCGTAATAAGAGCAAGTGTCATACTGTGAAGGGAGCACGGTGAATGGGAATATTTTGTGAAATGAAATGCTTAGACTGGGCTAGCACAGAAAACAGACACTACCCCCCATAGCTTCAGGAAGAAGATCATATTTCTGTGTTTTAAGCCGTGATTTATTGCATTTTATCCTCTTCTTTGATCATGGATGTAGTATTTTTGCACTGCTGTTGACTTAGTAGCCACAAAATGTCCAGCGATCTGATGTGGTGTGGACCCACATAACGCGTTCCATCCAATCCTCCTCTGTCCCTGCCGACTGGTGACAAGCTCAGAAGAGTGTGAAGGCTTAAGGGTCCTTTAGCTTTAGTTCCCTCATCTGTGAAGGTTATTTCTGAAAGGCTTTGGTTGCAACCCACAAATATATCCCCTTTAGGTAATGTCTTATATGTGTGTTGGTTGTGGTACCTCGGTTGCTAATCTCTTTAAGGGCCCTGCTCCTGGAGAGAGTTTCTCGCCGGGTAAGCTGTGAATATGTGAATGGCCCCAGTGCCCATGTGATCAGAGCGCTGTGAGACACCCGGAGTCCGGTGGTGTCAAGGCCAGTCTCTAGCCATAGCACCTATATCCCCGGGCAAATAATGGCAGCTGGAATTCACCCCCCGCCTGGCCCTACCTTCTTACTGCCAGGGAGGCACACACACACACACACACACATGCGTATACGAACACCACATGTATACATACCCCTTGCACACCGGAGAAGCAGGCAGGCATGGAGCTGGTCCCCGGATTTTATCGGAGGTGACAGCTTCTCACACTTCAGTGTTTGGATCACCTCAAGTAGCTGGGCTATGAAGGGAAATGAGCACTGCTCCACTACAAAGTCCAGATTTAGATTGACTGAGCTTGTCCTCAGGCCCATGGGCTTCTGCTGCTGCTGCTGCTGTATTGCTCCTTCGCTTGACAGAACACCCACTACTGCTGCGAGGGACTGGTGTGTGTTTGTGTGTGTGTACATTTACTGTGCACATGGTATATGTGGTGCATGTGTGTGACTTGGTAGCGCCTACTTTGAGGAGTCAGAGAGAGTGGGGAAAGAGAGCAATGTGTCAGGTTTGGTTAAAATTGAGGGTGGCATCAGAATATGCTTGGCACTAATATGGCACCAGTATCTCTGTCCCTGTCTCTGCTTCCTGTCACTTAGTCGCCATTCTCTTCCCGCCCTTGACAATGTCTCTTTGGATTATGTGATTGTACTTAGCGCTTGGAGCACTCCTCATCCCTTTGCGACACCACCTCTCCCATAAGTCTCTCTTCTCATGCCCTTTTTCTGGCCTGGCCCTCCTACTACTATAATACACTTGATGTCTATTTAAAAAGCCTGGCGAAAGCTATATCTGTTCTCCTGTCGGGAGATCATTGACAGCACTAATGCCACTTGTCCTTGCCTCATTTGGCGAGAGGTGACTCCAAGCTGCGGCCCGTCGCATTCATCAAGTGGCTGTAAGAGCAGTGTGACATTAGAATCAGAGAAGGCCAGACAAAGAACTCACCTCACAGCAGCCTTCCTCCTTGCAACACTTCTCAGTACTAGAATAAGTCTCTTATTACCACCTCTCTGTTGTCCTTTGTTGTTCACAGAGGGCATAACTCTTCACATTCAAGATACCATATATATTTCTCCTGTAAAGACTGGAAAGGATATAATATTACAAATAATTAGCTCCCACTTAAAAATGCAATTTAAGAATGAGTCTATGTAAAATTCAAATTACTATTGAACAATATGGACCTTTGCGCTCCTTTTTAAAAACTACCACATTTTTAAACACTATGATCAGAGAAAATCAGAATTATGGTACATTCCTTCATGCTTCCAAGATTCTAGGAATAGGATTGTATTGGATACTCCCAAGAAATACCATGCTTTTTAAGCATGTAAATGACATATAAGGTTGTAGATTGGTAATGCTTTTCCATAGGGGAATATTGCTGGAATAAATATTGTCAACTGCAGTCATATATTTTGTTTCATTCTTTACACTAATCCCTCAAAATTATCAAATATAGGTAAAACTACCTCTGGTCTCAGCAAAACTAATTTCCAGAAGAAGCAGTCGATACTGTTCACTCCTGCAATTTCTTGAATTTATTTTTGATCTGTGTGGAGTTTTGTTTACATTGGGAAGAAAACCTAAATCATTTAAAAGTTTCTTGAACTTTTTTAGTCTAAGAGAAGAACAATTAGTTCATATACCTGAGTGCTGCTTGGGCGATTTGAAGATAATCTATAGAATGTCGGGAGAACCCTGGTTTACATCTCCAGTGAATGAAACAAAATCAGTTGTAAAAGATTGTTGATGATGTTTGTTCTTTATTGTATAAAGTCTCATGTGATATGCAGGCCAGAATGAGCTGAAAGATGGTCCGAAGTAACATTTCAATACGGATTAACTGTTTGCTTTGGTCTGATAACCAATAACCTCCACCCACTCCAATCAAGCCTAACTTTCGATCATTCTGTTTTTAGGGGTGTTTGCCAAGTGTCGCTACGTCTACTACGGCAAGCATTCGGAAGGCAACAGATTCATCCAGAACGATCAGCTCTGATGGACATCTGCTCAGGGACAAGAGGGACACAAATGATGATGGATATTATTGGACAGAGGAAGGAGTTTGTTGGCCCATAATCTATAAGGACCCTTGGTGGTATGTCATGTAAATCACACATTCATGCTTCAACAACATGATATGGTTATATGGTTATGTAAGAGGATTTTTTTTTTTTTAAACATCATATTCCTACCCTGTGGTAGCTGTCTCCACCAGAGCTGAGCAAGGTCTGCTTCAAGCTCCAAGTCAGAGATGACACTCCCACTGACATTGATGCCTCAAAGCATCAGCAATCCCTTAACTACGGATACACTCACAGACACAAGCATGCAAGAACGGTCTCTCTCTCTCTCACACACTCATCAACCCTCACTCTTTCCTTCCGTCCTTATTCTTCGTGTGGACATTTTACTCACTTAGTGACAACAGATCCAGCCAGTTGCATTCCTTTTTTTTTGACAACCATGATGGATCACCTGTCCTCTACTGCCACTAATCAAGGGTGAAAAGGTTGATGGTCGCACACCTGGGGCCTGACACTGTCTAATCTCTCTCCCTCTCTATCTATCTTTTCTCTCTCTCTCACATACTCACTCTTATAAACACAGTAAAAAGAGGTTTTGTTTTCATAAAGATTTAATGTCAATCAGTCTTTCTTTACTTAGGTGTGACAGAAGGAGAACGTTAAAGAAGAAATACTAAATTGCTAGTATGCAAAAACACAATCACAAAAGCCTTAAAAGAGACCCACTGCAATATATATGATTTGGATTTATTGCAACTTTGATTTTCAGTCTGCCTCCCCATCTAAGCGCTCCCTTTCATCTCAACCCCTTGCCTTAAAATGCTTTTCTATTTCTTTTGTGTTTTTTTTGTCTTGTTTTT
>CAAKHD010013132.1:349516-393626 GCA_901007705.1 Fistularia tabacaria | reverse complement strand
TGATTTTTTTCAACTTTTTTTTTCTGCCCCCCCCCCCCCCCCCCCCCCCAGCTTTGACAGAGAATGAATTTACTTTTTGTTATGATTTGTTGGACATTTTTAAAATATTTTGTTTGGTCTTTCTTTTCTTTTATGCAGTGCTTTATTGTTAAGCGGCTTGAAGCAGGCTGTTGACAAGACATGTCTTAGTCATGATAATGTATGTTGAAGCATATATGATGTATTGATAAAAAAAAATGATTTAACATGGAGAGTTTGGCTCAAACGTGATTTTTAAATTCTCTGAAATACTATTTCATTCCATTGTCAGCTTTAATGGACAGAGTTGCAGACAAGAATTTATTCCAGGTATGCAATTACATATTATGGTGCACTTATCTGAAATGTACTTGTCATTATGTGCATTTTCAATTTGACTGCTTTGCTATGAAATACTACTGCCATAATTTCCATTGTACTTTGACTTGTTGGAGATGAATTACACAATATTATCTATAGAATATTTCTGGCAGTGTGGCCTTGAGTGTTCCATTGCATTCTCAAGATGTTTACATTTCACAGTATTATTGCAATTCTTTCACAGCGCACAGGCCATTTGTTTATCTTGGTGTTTTTGTCATATTACATGAGCCTTAACGTTTAGAGTTGTCCTGCCAATATCGTCTCAAAGTTGAATAAATGGTGTCATTTAGATGATTTGATATTTTGTCTGTGGTCATTTGTAAATGATTGGAATGGTTTGATTTGCATCTTTTACTTCTTAGATAGATTTAAAAAACACTCAGAATTTGCCTCACTTTCAACAAGTATTCTCCCCCTTTATGTGATGCCACAAGGTCTTTAATGAACATTTTCTTTAACTAAAAGTTTTTGGCTGCTTGACTTTTTAAATGAGATATATTGTGATCTACTATAATAGTGGCTGAGTTTATGGTGACTGATTCCAACACACCAAGCAACATGCCTAAAACGAGTATTTCTTACCATTTCCTTTGACAGGATGACATATAGTTTTTTAATAAATACATATTTTTCATCACAGAATGTTTCCTCCTCCTCGGACCAAACTATCAAAATATTGTTGTTGTAAAAGTATTATATCCGTAATAAAAGCAAATTAATTGTCATATAGGAATAATTTACTGTATCTACTCTCTATAAGGTTTACAGATTGCATACTCTACATTAAAAGAAATAAATGATGATAATAAAATACTTAAGAGGGCCTTGTGTTTGGATTGCAAAATAACTGTTTTGGGCTTCAGTCAGAGATGACCTTATGCAGTGTTTACTATGCATTATTTTACTTTGAATTCCCACTTTTTTGTGTTCATTCCAAGTGTGTGTATGTATGCATGCATGCCACCTTCCATGTGCTTATGCTCCACGTCCTACAGGAGTGTGTGACCATATTCCAGTTGACATGTCGTTCAGGAGCCTGGTCACTAGTGCCGGCGTTTCAAAATGACAAGGTTTATTTGTCATTGTTTTGATATGCTTAGAGGAAACTGGGCCTGACAGCCTGAGGAGGAAGGAAGAAAGAAGCCACAACAAGTTCCCCCCTCCACGATACAAAATGTCATCCTTCCCCTGGCTGCAGCATGCGCCCAGCCATTCTGCTGAAAAGAGCAGACATTTAAAACTTTGTGACATGTGTCACAGGCAGTGCCATTGAGCCAGTCCTACTGATGGAGCTGGAATTGACAGGTCCCAAGCCACCGGAGCTGGCTGGGGGACACACCGAATTTGGTGTGTGTCACTTCCTATCGTCGTCAGGGACGCATCCCAAGCTGCCACACTAACACAAGCTGCATTTTGGGATGGGTGGTAGTGCCACAGTGGGTTGACATATGCTTGACATGTGCCTTTATACATGCTTGTGGATGTTTGGGATGCCTGATATCACAGACAGTAGATTGATTAAGGTATGAGCTACCTGTAGGCGCTGCCCTACTTGAACCCCAGCTACATCACATTGGCTGCTCCTTGGGAACTACCTGGATGAACAAATTGTATGCAGCTTCAAGACAACAGATCAGTGACATTCGGCTGCTGAAGCCCTGCAGCCTTGGCAGTGGTCTCTGTGAATGTATGGACACTCAAACAAATATTTCAACTCAGGGAAAGATCATTTTTATTGTGCCCGTGCAATGAGTCTCCTTTACGTTTGTAGGTCATCCATAGCTTCTGCTTGCATCCCACAAATAGCTGAGACTATGTCAACGTAAGGTGATTAGCTAAATCACTTAATACAAAATAACTGAAAACATATAAAACAACTCTGGGTCTAAATGTATATATTTATTTCACACTTTAAACTAACTCTATCCCTTATCCCTTAATACCAGCCACCTCGTCCTTCATAAACACACCAAAATAAAGGACAAACCTTGTCATTTTGGTTCAATTGAAGGATCAGCTATTTAGCTGAATAATCCTCCTTTTTTCGAACGTGTCCTCCAGGATAAAGACACTAAGGACGTCACTGCTGCAGGTGCGCAATTTTCCCTACTTTCAGCTATTCACTATTGATGCAATTGCCATGGATTTTTGCTGATTTCTCCACTTTATGAAGACGTATCCTTTTCTGTTTTAATGACCCTTTTTTGCATATTTGTAATAGATAATTTGCAATAGCCAGTGAAAAATCACAGTGGTGGAAAATCTTGTCAATGGAAGATTACAATGTAGGCAAGTGCAGTAACTCAAAATCAAAAAGACTGGATTGTGAAAGTTAGGACTCCTTGCCCATCAAACATTAAACTACATGTGCAGTTGAAAATTTAGTGCCTTCGCTAAACCTACGGCGGATTTTTAGTTTGTTTGATCAAAAAAACAGAACTGAGAGAACCCACACAGGTGATAAGATGCAGACTAAAGACAGGCACTGGATTCAAACCCAAGAAACGTCTTGCTGTCAAGTTAGAGTGCTAACCGCTGCACCAGGATGCCACTCCAAAACTTTGGAATAAATGAAAATAAATGAACAAAATAGATAACCTACAGTAAAAAATGGCATGATTATCATTAGCAGTAGTACTAGTAGTGGTTGTAGTGGCAAGAGCAGTGTTAGAATTATTGATGTTATTAGAAGTAGTAGTAGTAGAAAATACCCCTCAATTATTAATGATAATATATATATATATATATATATATATATATATATATATATATATATATATATATATATATATATATATATATATATATATATATATATATATATATGTATATATATACATACACACACACACACACACACGTACATATATATATACATATATATGTGTGTGTATGTCATGTTTGTGTGTGTGTATTTATATACACACACTTATACATATACATACTTATGTATGTATGTATGTATGTATGTATGTATGTATGTATGTATGTATGTATGAATGTATCACAGCTGTCAGAACATAATTGAACTCCCCAAAAGGGGGAATCTTGTCACTCGTATTCTATTCACTGTCCGGGCAGCCCAAACCAGCATTGTACTGTGTATTAGGCCTGATGACTGATTGGCCCCCTCCTTTAGCTGCCACCTTATCGTGGTCGAGGGGTTTGCGCATCCTAGTGATCCTGGGACCAATGTTGTCGGGGGCTTTATGCCCCTGGAAGGGTCACCCAAGGGAAACAGGTCCCAGGTGAGGAACCAGACAATGCGTGGCTCAGAAGACTCTCATGACGGAAAACAACGGGTCACCGGCCCCCCCCCCCAGAAACAGGCCCAGGGGTGGGGCTCGATGGCGAGCGCCCGGTGGCCGGGCCTGCACCCATGGGGCTCAGCTGGGCTCAGCCGTAAGGGACAACATGCGTCCCCTTTCCCCTGGGTTCACCACCCACAGGAAGGGCCAAGGGAGTCGAGTGCAGTGTAAGCCAGGTGGAGGCCGGAGTGTGGGACCTTGCCGGTCCGACCCTTTGCTGCAGAAGTTGGCTCTAGGGACATGGAATGTCACCTCTCTTGCGGGGAAGGAGCCCAAGCTGGTGCTTAAGGCTAAGAGAATCCGACTATTTATAGTCAGACTCACCTCCACGCACAGCGTTGGGTCTGGAACCAGGCCTGGAGGGGGGCTGGACTCTTTTTTACTCGGAAGTTGCCCTCGGTGACAGGCAGCAGGCGGGGATGGGCATATTGATTGCCCCCCCCCCGACTCGGCGCCCGTATGTTGGGGTTCAACCTGGTGGACCGGAGGGTAGTCTCCCTCCACCTTCAGCTGGGTGGGCAGGCTCTGACTCTTTGTGGCCATGCACCCAACAGCAGTTCATTTTACCCACCCTTCTTGGGTCCCTAGGAGAGCTGCTAGAGAGCTCTCCTTCAGGGGACTCCCTCGTTCTACTGGGAGACTTCAACGCTCACGTGGTCAGCGACAGTGCTACTTGGAAGGGCGTGATTGTGGGGAACGATCCCCTCGGATCTGAACCTGAGTGGTGTTTTGTTATTGGACTTCTGTGCTCGTTATGGATTGTCCATAACAAAAACCATGTTCAGGCATAAAGGTGTCCATATGTGCACTTGGCACCAGCACATCTTAGGCCGCAGTTCTTTGATCGACTTTGTGGTCGTGTCTTCAGACTTGCGGCCTCACATCCTGGACAATCGGGTGAAGAGTGGGGCGAAGCAGTCAACTGATCACCACCTGGTGGTGAGCTGGCTCCGATGATGGGGGAGGATGTCGGTCAGACACGGCAGACCCAAACATAACGTGAGGGCCTGCTGGGAACGTCTGGCAGAGTCCCCTGTCAGAGGGAGTTAAGATAAGATAAGATAATACTTAACTGATCCCCATCGGGGGAATTCCTTTGTTGCAGCAACACAACAATAACAATATCCCCAAAATTTGTCAAAATATAAATAAGCCCTAAACAATTAAAAGCAATATAATGAATTAAAAGACAGGAAGTCAAAAAATATATACATACATACATATACACACACACATATATTATCTACATACATACATTCATATTCATACAGATACATACATATGCACATACACATATATAAGATAAATAAATAAACAGTAAGGGTGAGGGTAGAATAATAAGTAAACTGTAAGGGTACGACTAGAACCAAAATTGACAAAGACAAGGGCAAGGATAAGAACAGATAGGCGACGACAATGGAACAATGGCAACGATAAAATAAACAGGATGTGATGGAGTGATATCAATTGGGGTAAAGTGGACAACAGAGTTAAAGCACGACACGAGTGAGCGAGTGAGTCGTGAGGTGGTGGTCGCACAGATGCACCTCCAGAGAGTCGGAGTTGTGTGCCGTCCAGACTGCTGTTATACAGTCTGATGGCCGTGGGCACAAAGGAGCGTCTGAAGCGTTCAGACGCCCCGTCCCGGGGCGGGATGAGCTGTTGGCTGAATGAGCTTCCCATCTGCCACAGCTCGTCGTGCAGGGGGTAGGGAAGGATTGTCCAGGATAGCTCCAGATTTGTCCTTCACTCTCCCCACTGCCGCCGATTTGAGATAGACCAGGTTCAGTCCCACCACCGAGCGAGCTTTCCTCACAAGCTTGTTGAGCCTGTTGAGCTCACCAGTCCTGCCACCATCCCACCAGCACACTATAGTGAAGAAGAGTGCGCTGGCGACCATAGACTGGTAGAAGGTCTTGAGGAGCCCGCTGCAGACACCAAACAACCTCAGTCTCCTCAGGAAGAACATCCTGCTCTGACCCTTCCTGTATAGGGCATCAGTGTTGTGTGTCCAGTCCAGTTTACTGTTAATGTGGACCCCAAGTCACTTGTCGGAGTCCACAATCTCCACCTTTTCCCCCTGTATGGTGATTGGTGTAGGTCTCCTCCGATTCTTCCTGAAGTCCACTAAAACCTCCTTTGTCTTGTAGATGTTGAGTAGGAGGTGATATTGGTTGCTCCACTCAAAAAAAATGGCAATTAGGTCTCTGTACTCCTCCTCGTTGTTGATGCAGGAAGATGGAAGGAGGAAGATGATTGCATCCTCCACACCCATTTGCTGTCTGTAAGCAAACTGTAGAGGGTCCAGGGAGGCAGATAGCCTTTCCTTCAGGTGCTGGAGAACGAGCCTCTCAAATGATTTCATGTCATGTGACGTTAGTGCTACGCGCCTGTAGTCGTTAAGAGCACTCGGATGTCCTTTCTTAGGTACTGAGACTATGCAGGAGGTCTTCCAATGGTCAGGCACCTTCAGCAACCTCAGAGAGAGGTACAGGGAGGTGGGGGACATGGAGTCCGAATGGGCCATTTTCCGCACTTCCGTGGTCACGTGCTGTGGGTAGTGACCGCAAGAACGAGATCGCGGACACAAGTGCAAAAATGAGTTTTCTCTGCCGGGTGGCCGGAGTCTCCCTTAGAGATAAGGTGAGAACTTCGTCCATCCTGGAGCAACTCAGAATCGAGTAGCTGCTCCTCCGCATAGAGAGGAGCCAGATGAGGTGGCTCGGGCATCTGGTCAGGATGCCTTCTGGACGCCTCCCAGGGAAGGTAATCTGGGCATATCCATCTGGGAGGAGGCCACGGAGAAAGACCCAGGACACGCCGGAGAGACTATGTCTCTAGACTGGCCTGGACGCGTATTGGGGTCCCCTCAGAAGAGCTAGACCATGTGGCTGGGGAGAGGGATAGTCTGGTCCTCTCTGCTCAGGCTGCTGCCCCCGCGACCTGACTTCGAATAAGCGAAAGAAAATGGATGGATGGATGGATGAATTCTATTACTATTAACATACATTTTCTTTACAACAGTAAATTACAAAACTTAAAAGATGATAAATTTGAGATCTATGTTGGAGGGAGCACTTCAATGTCATCAGGAAGGAAGTAGTCCTTGGACAACTGGCATCATATTGAAAAAAAAAAGTAAATAATGCAAATTCAGAAGAAGTCAGAGAAGGGAAAAAGGCCTATCTTTGTGAGTGACAACTAGCTACTGAGCACCCAATACAATGGGGCAGATATTTAAATTAAACTGTACTCCTGGGTCCAAGAACCACTTTCCACTGTCGATCCTGCCCCCCCTCTCTTATTCTTGCTTTTTCCCTCTATGCCTGTCATGCAAGGTCTTTCCCTCTTGCACCTGTAATATTTGGCAGCGCACTGATGTCTCGGTTGATCCAGTGAAGCTGAAAGTGTGCTTATGTGTGTGTGTGTGTGGGGGCTTATTTCCGTCTCCGGTCTTAGATGAGTAACATTTGTCATTCAGGGCAGTCCTGTTGTAATTAGCTTGTCACTCGGTGCAGGGTTGAGCTTGCTCTTTCTGTTAGGAAAGATGGACAGACTGACACAGGACCTGACGGCCAGTCGATAATGTGGCAATTAATGTCATAAATAATTCCACTGCCAATTACATCAAAATGGACTCTGTTCTTTCACGGGGCCCTGTTCCCCCTTATCATTTCCTCTGATAAGGGGAACATATCTTCAACCCCCTGTAATTATGAAGCTTTTTATATGGAAATACAACATGGCCTCACTCTTGCCAGATGTGTATAGGGCTGGTTCAAAGTCTGGAAAAATGGAGACATGGACAATAAATGTAACATACTAATGAGTTCACTTTTATGCCCTTTAACTTGAGAGTTTAAATGGGCCATATAGCTCGACAGTTAGGCACTTAAAATGTCATTGCCATGTATCTAAGGAAGAAGAAATAATTTCATTTGAAAATGCAGATAATTATGTGAGAGAGATCGATGAGAGCTGATATTCTAAAGGTTGTGAAAGCTTAACCAACAGTGAGAATATTGATCCTGATACACCATCGCTCGGTGGGAAAAATTATACCAATTCTATCTTCAAGATGCGGGTCAATCAATGCCAGCAGGTGAGAATACATGATGAGCTCGGATCAGCAAGGGTTCACTGAACAGAAAATGTGCTGTTTATTGGAGGGAAATAAAAGGAGAAAAGAGGGAATTTGCTTTGAAATGCTTATTATCCACTTCCTCAGCCTGTTTCCATTGGCTCATTTGTCTCGACAAGTGACTCAGTCACTGTGAATGGTTCCCATCAGCCTGACACTAAACTCTTTCTGTGAAATGTATGAGCAAATAAAGTGAGCTCAGCACATGTAAAGCCCTCCTAATGCATTGTAAAACAGCCTTAAACACATCTGATGTATCTTCTGGACAGGAAGGTCGCTCTGACTGTAATATATGGTCTGCGCAGAGAAGTCTCAAGGTTGTGTCACATTCGCCTACATAATACATGATTTCCCATTTCTCTTACAGACTCCAATCATGACTTGCAAGCCTTGAGATGAAAATTTTACAAAGTAAATCAGCCACCATGCAGGCATTTCTATTACCCCTGTGTGCACTGACGGGGAAGATGAATAACTCTAAATAATAGCACAAGGTAACAAATCATATTTACTATGAGGAAGAAAAGCTGCAGTGGATGTAAAACTGTTAGCTGCCTTGTGTTTTTCTTTCATCTAATATGGATTGTACTTCTGTCTTTTTGTTTGTGTTGACTTTGTAGTTTATGGAGATGAGTGTGTCACTTCTCCACTTGTCACTGTCCTCTTGTTAGATTCTGTTCGTAATTATTGTGTCATTTATTGGATGAGAATCACTTGCTTTGAATAGAGCAGTTAAATGACCCTGTTAGCATAATTAATTTAACCATCCTGAAGGGCTGCGGAGTCGCAGTCTCATGAATATTAATAATTGTCAGTGTCAGTGCAAATTTTTTTTATGAAACAACGCTTCATTTTTTGGTATTGTTTTGAAGTATTGTTTGATGCCATCTTTGGAGAAAAACTTTGAGTCTTTGTTTATCACTCGCAATGACATTCTTTAATTAACCTATCATTAACTAACCTATATGGTCCTAATCCTAATGCACAACTCCTCCTCGGACTGCACATATGACAATGACGACAGATGACAATGAATAAAGGACATTGCCCATTTTATTACTTCAAATGCATAAACATGACAGTCCATTAACACAGAATATACAACAATTATATGGAATAGTATGGCAGAGGGCATGTAATGTTTGCTCCCTAAGGCCCTGATGCTATATTTAACATTGCAATACGAATCAGCGTTTGATTTAACAGGCTTCACATGAACAATTTCACACGAAATTCCTGGTGATATTGGCCTCTCTTTCCCCCTTTCTCTCTCCACCACTATCTACAGAGTGTGCGTGAAGATTGATTGAAATAATGAGAAATTTAAGTAATGCTATTGCCTTACGTATTACAGTTATTCTGCATCACAGCCAGTGGAGGCAAAAATGATAAAACATTTCAGATAAGTACCATTGAACAAACAGCATTCATTTAACCACACTGTGAGACCACATGGGCGTGACCTCAGTGTGTAGTGCTTTGTTACGAGTCACACTGTTTGGTATTTCCTGCGGCACTGTGATCCTATCTGAGATCCCATGGACTCTAGCCTCTCCAGTGACTCGACTCGGCCTTGGCCGATGACAATGACATACAGACGCAGTCGATTTTTGACATAAGACTGTGACTAATGGTGAGGAAAAGGCGAGGGGGATCTGGTCTGGGGCCACCCTTAAAGACATGGAAATCCAGTCTATCTCCCACTGGGGTATGGCACAGCACAAATTAAATCCTTGAATCATGAATACTCTGTCGGTGGGCAGCTATTTACCGCAGCCAATACAGCTTTTATGGACGTAATAACAGTGGTCAGTGGAAGGACGGCTGCACTAGAGAAATGTTTTTACTTTGTCTCTGGAAAGCTTTCAAAGGTAGTATATTGGGTCTAATTTGTCTTCGTATTTGACATATCTTAGGGACGGTGTGGCGCAGGAGGTAGACCAATCGTCTTTGGAACCAGATCTTCCTGGTTCAATTCCCCACTCTTCATAGTGTGTCGAAGTGTTGTTGAGCAAGACACTGAACCCCTAACTGCCCCCCTGGCGCTGGTAGATGGCATGCCAACTTCTTATGGTTCATACATGATGGGTTAATGCAGAGAACAAATTTCCCCATGAGGGATTAATAAAGTATATATGGGAATTTGGAATACAGGACATATCATTCTCTACATATGTATAAAATAGAATAGAATTTGGGCTCATGCTCTGCTCATGCCAATAAAAAAACATGGACGACAGAGGCAATAATATCAATAAGAAATAAGCAGAAGAAACAACAAAATATATATATATATATATATATATTCCCACTGTATGCAATTATAGCAGCCTGCTTTTTCAGACATTAGATATGTAGATAATAATATATGTATTAAGACTCAGGTATTACTTAAACAAGTAGTTTTGTAATCCAAACAAACTAAAAATCCTTTCAATTATGCATCAACTGATTTGATGCCAATAGCACAAAATATTGACAGATTCAGGAGAGTTAGTTTGAATATCCCTGGGCTTGAGGTTTCTTGCTTGTTATGCTCATTCTTTTCTTTGTCTGGATAAACCTCAGCCACATGTGTTCACATCTAGGTATTAACAATGTTTTTTTCTCTCTTGCTTCTTTTCCAAACATATTGATCAGCCTATGAGAGGCCATGAGACCAAGTTAAGAGACTGAACTTGCTGTAATTCCTTTCCCTGATAGCATCCCATTAATTCATAATGAAAGAGAAAAATTTCACACCATTCTTTTTAAGATGTTCACCTGTCTCGATTAAATTATGAAATGCGAAAAATACTGTGTCTATTATAAGTTATACATAAGCAGTGTTCATGTCATTTATGAAACATTGATTTGAAACATCTTGATTTGTCAATAAAGCAGTGGCTGCATTGACTTTCTTTCTTAAACGAGGGAGTCTGTTATTTTTTCTGTTAGAGAGGAAATACAACTAACAGAGACAAGCAGAGAAAGAGAGAGAGAGATCTACTAACTTTTTCTGGAACAGGACATTCAACGCAAATTATAAATGGCAGTGGCAGGCAGAAAAAAGAGAAAAGCCAACCCCTATGCCTTTGTTGTTCTCCTTTAATTCTGTTAATCGCCCCCAGGTAAAGATTAGCTGCTCTTGCCAATTTAATTCAGCCTCAAATGATGTTGCTACAAGGTCACTTTTTCTTTTTCTTACTCTTTTTACTCTGTCCCTTTATTCACCCATCTTTACCTCCTCCTACCCCCACCAGCCCACTTCCCCGCGCTCTCCCATTTCTCTTTCCGTGAGCAGGATTGAGTTGTCATGTAGTTCTAATAGGCAGCACAGGGAATCATTAGTCCACCGCGGCTCCCTGACTGATGGGTATTTCACTCCAATCATCTGAGTGCTGCCCGTGTACTTGTGTCAGTGTGTATGTATGTGCATGGTGGGGGGAAAAAAAAAAAAAAAAAGAGTGGGAGCACCTATTTGCGCAAAAGCGCGCACACGCACACACTCACATGCGCGCACACACACACACACACACCATTGACATCACCGTCCCCTGCCACGGCATTGTGTGGCTGCTGCTATTGACAGAGTGTCAGAGCTGAGGGGAGATGTCTTAATCAACTTGGACACAGTGGGCATTGATTTGACAAGCTGCTGTAATGACCTTCTTGTTTTCGTAAAGGATCACTGTTTATCTGGGCCAAAACTGATGTGCTGGGCATGCCTCATTGTCATGAAAACTATTATCACGGTTGAATTGGGACAGGGCTCAGTCTTTGGATCTCTCTCTCTCTCTGTCTCTCTATCATTGTCACATACATGAAACGCACTATCTCTTACATCTATACGTATTGATATGTTAAAGAGGCTGCGGAGCTAGCCAATGTACAGATGTGTGTGTGAGAGAGATTGCACTTGCCTCAATGTGATGTTTAACACTTCAGTTGGAGTCATTAGGGGTCAAAGGAAATTGCAATAATTGGTGTCAACATCCTTCACATTAATGTTAAGGAAATCATTACAGACAAGATGGACCAATTGTGAGCGCTCAATAAAGTCAAGACAGCCATGTGATTAACCTGCATCCCACTTTTTTTGGAATATTATTTTAACAGGCATTTCATTGATTTGCTAAATGACACACAATTACATTTCAGTCAGATTAAATCTTGTTTTTAATCTCCCAGTTTATAAATTGAGCCGAAGATATTCCATTTTTTGTCAGATCCTCTTCCACTGGTATTTAACCTCAAGAAGAATGATCTTCTTTCAGACTGAGCGTGTTTAAAGATAGAAGTAGATTACCTTTGTTTGCATTCAGGCACCAGCACATGTGCTCCCTTGTCTGGGTCTTGGTCACATGCACACCCTCCTGCCATCAGAAGAAGTGGCTGATTCGATTTGCAGAGATCCCAGGTCTTGGGTGCTGTCAGCTTGTGTCAAACAATCAGCAACACTCAGCCTTCCCTAAATAATCCACATGGCAGACGGTAAACATTATTGGCATTGTGACACACTGGCTGCAACCATATGTTCAAAATTGATAATCAGAAACATGATGGGGCCACTGCAATTTGTCATGGGAATGGAAAAGCTCACTTTTGTTAGCAATTACCCAAATAGCAGGATGAGGCACCTGAGGACATGTGATTTAAGTCCTTAGTAGAGTGTTTTGAGAGCGCTTTTTGTGGCAGGGAGGAAAAGAGAAATAGTCACAGAGGTCACATGCTTAATGCTGTGCGTACACTATATCCATCAGAAAAACTCCTTGTAAAATGTACATGGAGACCTTTCTATGTATTGTTTGGACAAATTGCTAGAGATGCAGTCCATAGAAAAGGCACTTACACACTTGAGATGTGTTGTACTCTAAATGTGAACGTCATCTCAGCTATACTAAAAGGGTAAAGGTTGGTGATATGTCAGCTTTAAGTATTTGCTGAGAATGGGCTATTTGTTTACTGAAGTCCACAGTCATTAGTTATTTCTATGTCTCCCCATGGAAGTTCCAATGTGACATGGTGATAAGGTATTCCTCCCCTTGCATGGACGAGCCAAGTCATTATTTTTAAAGGCATAGTATCTCGAAGTCACAGAAGGACACATTGATAGCAGAATAAAGTACACAATCATAAACGTTTATGCCAGTATTTCTCACTGTATGATTACATTTTTATGGTTCATATTCTGATATAGCTTGTTTTTGCTGCCATCACCAGAGCAATGAGACAGGCCCAGAGGGGGCATTTCTCCTTTACTTTATGGGTGGAGAGACGCCTGGAGGAGAGTCCTGCTCGGTTTCATTCAGTAAACACACTGCCAGGCTAAATGGCTGATCAATCAATTTCAGAGGGATCGATCTGCATCAGTTCTGCCTGCATGCACACACCCGGAGCCACTTTATTGTGAATCAATCATTTTGAAAACATCTCACAGAGGGGCCTGTCCTCACTAACAAGCCATCAATTCCAACTGCCTGCGTCGCAGCCTTATCAGGCCACAAATCAACAGCCTCACAAACATCTGCTGCATTTCCATTGCATTCCCCCTCTGCCTCACTCCTTCCCCTGCTCCATCCTTGCCACTTGTCAAGTTTTGATGGTTTGTCTGGCAAGGAGAAGAGAGGGAAAGGCTGCGAATCTTCACCATACCACTTAAGATAACCCAAGGGTAATAGTGTTTGCACATTTGAGAGAGAAATGAGGACAAATGCCAGGGTGGGTCATACATTCTCCTCCTGACCGGCTGTTTGACGGTGAAGTGTGAAATTGCACACTTCAGCAGGGGAACATGAAGAAGGAGGGCAGGAGGAGGAGTGGCCAGGGCGCTGGCGCTGAGATTTCTGAGACGTCTACCAATTCCTGTTGCAGAGAGGAGTGGGTAGTTGTTTGAAAGTCATCCTGCCTCATCATAACACCTCAAAATTGGTGCTGCTGATGTTTAAAAAAAAAAACAAGAGATATAGCAGTAACCTTGAAACAGGTTACGCATTGGTTGGTACAATACGTGAGATTTTTCCACTTTAAACAATTTCTACATTACACGAAGATTAAATCCTTTAGCTTAGTGTTTTTTACAATGACATTGACCAACCATGCTTGCCTGGACAGCTATTTTTCAATTTGACCCTGGATTCTGTATCTATAGGCCTTATGCACATTAAGATGCAAACATTTCTGATGTGATGCACCGGTCACACTGTCAACATGGCAGCATAGTGTGATACCTGGTTAGATGTCCTTTTCGCATCCACTGTCAGCCTCTCGGTGGAGATATTCGGGTTGATGAGGACTGAATGTGATTCGAATTTTACTCCCACCCATCACTGTGGATCCTCATGATTGACAGTCTGAGAGGTGAAAGTGATGGAGCAGCTAATAGCATGTCAGTAAACGTAAATCAAGACTAATGCCAGTCTCTGTTGAAACGGCGGTGCAACTTGGGCTTCAGGGTCAGCGACCCATCAGCAGGGCGGGAATTGGTAAAATACAATATACATTTATCTGAGGGTTCCCTGGTGATAGTCAAGGTCAGGCATCAGGTCTATTGCATTTCAACACTACCTGTCTTTTATGTATAGTCACTGTGAAATTGTAAGGTGTCATGGATCAAGATGGATGCAGATACACTGATATTACTGTAACTTGTAAAAGCAATTTAAAAACAAGTATTAAAATCAGGAGTTTTCCAGATCTGGGACAAATAATAATAACAATGAAAATAATAAATCATAACTGATTTCAATGTTATGCTTAGGATGCAGTCTGGTAATGTTTATGCACGATTAACTTTATTTAGGAGATACAGTTTGTCTTTGGTCAAAGCTGAGACCGAAAAAGGGTCATTTTAACAGTTCAAGACTAAACTATTGAACTTTGGCTTGAATTCTAATGCTTCTTTTTTCACCACGTTAACCTTTCAGGTCATATTTACACGACTGTCTTTGCCCTAAAATAATAAATTAAACTTATAAATGCATTTGTCAATTTCTATCACAAAAATGGAAAGAAAGATTTCTTCATAGCTCGAAAAAACAGGACAATTTCCAAGTTTAGAACACAAATACATCCATTTTAATTTGAGAAAATACAAAAAGAAACCATGTACAATCTATGTACAAACGTTTTGTACAAGACAGTATATTTATCAGCAGATTATATTTGACAGAGTCAGGTAGATCAACTCAGCACCATCAAATAATCCATCATGTATAGAACACTTCCAAAACTAATTAGACTGCTATGTCAAACTCCTGTTCGCAGCAATGAGGATGCGCCAACAAATCCTATCAGTGATGCACATCAGCAATGTCCTGAATTCTTCCTTAACTGATAGGCAGCCAAAAAAATATCAGATTTGCAACTTTTCTTAAAAAGAACATAACATAAAAATTGCTGAAAGCATTTTTCATGTATTATTAAGACTTGAAACCCAACTCCCATCCCCATATGTATTGTCTATGATATCTAGTACACTTCCCAGCAAATAAGTTATTAATTCCATCCTTTACAACAAAATATAGATCGAAGAAAATGATGAAACATACTTTAGCGGTAACAGATGACGCTTTTGTGTTTGATTTGTTAAGTTAACAGCAATGTTATCACCATTGGTCTCTGTCTGGCATCTTTCAGTCATCCATATGTAACTGCACTAATAATATATTATAATTTTTTATATCTTTTAACCAAACACAGCAAAGATCTGTGTGATTTAATTACCTTACCTCGAATGTATCTGCTTTGATAACTTCTGAATGCCACTTGTCGCTATAGTGGGACTTTACACGGGCCCTCCTCTTGATCTGCTGCACAGCCTGGCACTATACTGGCATGAAGGCATTGATGGCTTGGATGTTCTCCATGCCAGTACAAGACATTGTTATCACAGTGGAATATACTTGGACTCAGCTCTCTGTAAAGTGAGTCTGTGTCCGTGAATGACTGAAGGATGCTTGTTCAACCAAACTCCTCATGGCACTTTAAAAACACTCGCCATACATTAGAGGTATACAATGAAAAGACCCAACATATCTACAGAGACATGAAAAGGTATAGGGAGAAGAAAATTAATATCCGTGTTGTGATTAATGCCTGCCTGAATGATGAATACATGGGTAAAAAAAGCATACTTAATTTCAACAAATGGTGCATTTCTTTGTGAGTATTTTAATCCAAGTTTGCAGCATTTAGCATTTTGTTTCAAAGTAATGCTGAGTTTAAGTACCTCATGATAGTCTGTAAACAAAGAAGCATTTGTGACAGGTAATGACAAGATGACAAAATGGAATGTAAACCCTGTAATTACACACTGTATTAAAAAGAGAAAAATTAAGGATGTTCTCTCTTGTGATAATCTTTACTGAATTGGTGCTACCTTCCGTCTTTGGTATGGCTGATAAACCAGACCAAATTCTGAATGACTTTTCCAGGTGTTACATACATTACATGAATACTCTCTGCATTCATAAAATAAATTTTCCTTCTCAAACACATTTGTCTTTTTTTTTTTTTTCTTTTAACATGACAATGAGTTTGTCAATTCTCTCTATGAATCATCGCCATGACCAAATATTAATAGTTTCATATTGTTCAGGCTAGCAAACCTGAAACAAACATTTTACTCACACATTTTTTTGTGAAAGGAAATCTATTTGCTACAAAGTGTGACAACGATGTAATCACAGTTAAAAAGTTCACTTCAGGACAATGTGCATGAGGCGTCAGTATAGTTGCACCACACCCAAATAGACGGACATTAAAGCTCAGATCATTTTGTTTGAGAAAGTAATGTGGCTTATATAATGGGTTGAATTTACACAAACATATTTAGCACAATATCATGTTCTTTTTCATGTTCCAAAATTGTTTTTTTTTTTAAATGAATTTTTTTCTTTTACAGCCTACAGAGGAGAACCACTGCAATAAAAAGACAGTGCACACCCTTTCATATTCTAAAACAACAGCACACTATGCTATAGTGTGCAGACTCTTCCTTCACACAAGGGACCTAATTTAGGTCAAGCACACAATGAAGGTCATTCAGCTCTGGCCTGCGCTCAGAGGGAGCATGTCTATGATCTTCTAGTTATTATTACCTCTCTGATCTCTTCATCTAGATAAAACATTCACCCGCACCCCAAATATATAATTCCTTTGAACCTATCTTTGTTTGCATGTTTGCAGCTGAGGATGCTTAATAGTAGTCACAATTTAGTAGTAGACACAATCATCTGTCCAACTAAAAGAGGCTGCGGATGAGCCGAGATTTACTTCTACAAGCACTCAACAGAGCCGAGCTGCCAGGCTGAAGATGGTCGTCATAATGCAAGCTAGTCTAAGCTTTTTTAGCTCTTGGGTAATGCAGTTTGTTTTAGAGGGAAGGAGCTGGTAGATAAAAAAATAAAATTTTGTCATAGAATGATTCTATAAATGGTGGGGAAGTCAAGCAAAAAATCTTGATATGTAATTTTTTTTTCTTATTCACTGAAGCCTTTTTTTCTCTGAGCGCCTATCTATAAAAATAACTGAATATGCTTATGGCAGATTTTTATGTTTAAGGAAGAAAGGATACCTCCTGAATCTTTCAGCACTAACAGCAGTCTGTCAGTGGACAAGCCACGTGCAAAATATTCATGCTCTTATGTTGAGCACAGGCTAGTATAAAGAACACAGGCCCCTCTCCAGTGTCATTATCAATAGTCTGTGTCCTTATAACATTTTAACCGAGCAATGTTTGAGCATTATATCAGACAGCTGAATAAAGTTGAGTATGCAGCAGCTTAATTTCTTAGAGTTGTGACATCTGGGTTGGCATCAGAGAACATCCAAGCTCTTTACTGCCTCTGTACCAACCCTGTGCCAGGCAGCTTCTCCGATCAAAGGAGGACCCATTGATGCCCCACTTTTATGCAATATGTGGCATTTCTTTTGTCAGACGTGAATTTTTTTCAACAACATTTAGACAATATATGACTCTTTTTCTGTTTTTTTTGGGATCCCAATTTTGTGCAGAAGTTAATGTTTGATACACATCTGCTGCTGATACTAACTTGGCTCAAACACTGTTGGGTTTTTTTATGCAATATCATATTTTCGTTAGTACATCCGTACCCTTCCGCGCTGTAATGTTATTTTAACATGAAATTCATTTTTAGAGCTAAGATCACACATGCTGTTCCTTCAAAAGATGCAGAGTCACATACAGTGGGGTTGTGATGATGGCTCTCATTAGTGCAACACCAGAGGGATGAGTGGTTGCGACACACACATACCGTGTACATTATGTAAACACTACTCAACACGATGGACAAGGTAGATCCTTTTTCCTCTTTGTGTGTTCTCAAGGTGATCATATCTGTCAACAAGGGGGCACAGGCACATTTCCTGTGATTTGAGCTTCAACATTCACACTTTATGAACTGACACATCTGCAAAGGAAATGTAGGGTTCTCTTTTAGCCATCACAAACCAAAATTACACTGTTACACATTGAATTTCAGATTACCTAAATGCTTTTGTTTTGTAGGACTGGAATGCTCTCACTTATCATGACAGTCAGGTACACCTTAAGCAATGGCAGGATGTATAATGACCCAAGAGCAATTTCAGCATGCCTCCAAAGCCAAGCAGACCTAACGCCTCGTCTCCTTTTCTTTATTACTTTTAAGCGTCTCAGAGACACGTTTTTAGGGGGATCTATCAAGCCTGTTGTTGTTTCCAAGTTACATGTTTGGTTTTAGTGCAAATAGAACAGAAGTAGACAGGTGATGTAACAGGGATGAACCCAAATGGCTTGATGTCGTGCATCTAGGTTGATCTTTGGGAAATGATATGATCAGTTTGTTGCTGTAACTCTCATCCTCCAATAACCAGTCACCTTTGCCATGGAATCTGGTCAAGTGAAGAAGTGAACTATTGCAAAGAATAATAGGAAGTACTCTTTTTTTTCTCCATAAAATCTTAAAATAATTCCAAAAAGTGCTAGGGGAAGGGGCTGTACAATGCTTATTTGATTGTCATTATATACATCTCTATGGATACATAAATAAATAAAATATGTCCAAGAGCATGGAAGTAACATTAAAGGTATACACATAGGAGGTCCCTTCCAGTTTGGGATCATGTCCAACCCTTGATAAGAAGAATGAGTGAAGAGAAATGTGTCAGTCTTCAACACCCCTATCATCAGAATCACTCCTCCAATGGTGATTACATCCTATCTCTCCTAAAAGAGTGTAAAGATGTCTTGTGAGTCCGCAAGAAAACCTGGGGCTCAGCATTCATCTTCAACTTCTCTGATTGGTGGGATCAGACTACTTGTGGATTTGTATTGGTTGACTTGGTTGGCCATGTGAGTGCTCATGGGCTTGATCTGAATGTTCCGTGGGTAGGCATTTTCTGGTTCATCTGTAAACCATTTCTTTTCTGAAGAGGACATGGCAGGAGAGGGAGAAGAAAGAGAGAGAGCAGAGTTAGTTTGAAAAAGTATTTCCACTGGGATTGTTTAAAACCAGAGTGACTCAGTTTAAGTGATAGATTTGGCATGACGTTATTTCACATAAACATTAAAACTTGTGAGGTCAACTTTACATTGTAAAAATTGAATCTTGGATTTCTTAGTGATTCTTTATTCTGTTAAGTCTAAATATTAGTTTACACAAACTCATTCAAATATTAGTTTACACAAACTAAATCATTCAGTTTTAAAAGTTGCAGGGTCTGTCCTCCCACAACAGAAAGTGCTCTCACTATCTCCTGTTTTGAAACAGCACTTTTATTATTGATACCACATTTTAGTGTAATACATTTTATAGGTTACATTGGAAAAAAATGTTATTATGTTTTAACATGGCTATTTGATTGATTGCTGAAGGAGTAATGAAAAATTCTAATATTGTTTATTGTTTTCTTAAGCTGATCTAATATTGCCGATCGGTTTATCAATTACCGAGAAGTTTATAGAATGAACCCCCGACATTTTTATCACGGCAATAAAGCTAGAGGCTGACTTTATATCAACACGTGACAATGATGAATTTTACAGATGTAATTTTGAGCTCTCTACTGTTGACTTTGATGGACTTATGAGAATGACATCTTGAAACCTTTTTTTTTGGATTGTTTGTTTTTTTTAACAATAGGTCTCACTAAATTGTTTTCAACTCCTTTTGGGAGGGTGCAAGACGGTACTGATGAATAGTAAATCATATCCTGCAAGATACAGCTGCTTTATCCTTTCATAGTAAGATTTACTTGTATGCTAGCACTCATTTTACAAGAGATGAAAATCAAGAGAGTTTGATGTGTCATTTTGTATATGGGAGCTCTGTTCCTGAGCACGGCGCAAGGAAAGGGAAGTTTGTAAACTCAACCTGGGCTTCACAGACATCCGTAATGGCATGCAGACTGTCACTCTTTTTTGGGTGAAGCCAATATATTAAAAATTTAACTTTGCTCTTTGGTCCAAACCTATATCCACATCTCCAAATGTGCATACATGTACATGCACGCTTGCATGTGTGGAGATTCATTTGTGTAGGGCTTGTGTGTGTCAGCAAGCTCAAGGCTGCAGGCCCATGTGTTACAGCACAGGCATTTGATGTGTAGAATTTTGCCCAAGGTGAAGCAAGATGTCTGCCATCTCTCTCTAGAGTCTGCTGCTGATATGAGGAACTTGTTGCCTGAAACCACTGTATAAGGTGCAGAGGTTTAAAAAGGAGGAGAATTTGCAGACCCATATCCCCTCCAATTTGCACTTAAAATTTGTCACACCTCTCACTTTCTTGGTGTGACCGATGGCACAGGGCTGGGCACTTTCATTAAAGTTCTGTGAAGAAGTAAGTCATTTGGCTGCATCAGGGGGTTTTGAATCAGTTTGACCTACATGTGAGAAGTGATCTGGATTTGAACAATCTGACACTTTATAAGCTTGACACTTTATAAGCTTGTGATTGAGGCAGATACTGATACAATCACATTCTGCTGTAATTAAGCCTTGCAATAATATGAACATTAAAAGTCAGCTACAGTCATTTGATAGCATTCATTAACAAGATGTGCAAACACACAGACCTCTCACACAATGCAATCCATTTCAAGTTAAAATAAATTGTAAAAAAATTGTGATAGATGATGAAAAGAAACAGGGATTTTACTGAACAAAAAGAAATACCATCAAGTGAGTAACGTTGGTAAAGGCACACAGAACGGGGTTTTGTCTCAACCTCATGCAATGTAGAGATGATCCTGTTCATGGTAGAGGGTGGGGGTGGGGCAGCAGCAGCAGACATTTTGCTTTCCAGACGAAAGCAAAACTTAAACTGAGGCATGGTTTAATTAATATCTGAAGAACATAATAAATAAAACAAACCCTCCTCACCATAACAATATCCAAAATGGACATAGTTATGACAGGAACCCCGAGTAAAGGTTGCTAAGTCATGCAGAATCGTTAACTTGCATACCTTGGCCCATTCTATTCATCCTTGTTGCACTTCAGAAAGAGAGGTGAGTAATCTACTGTAAGTAAGTAGTATTTACAATCTACAAAGCAAATACACATCTGACAAATGACTACATCATATAAAGTCTTCTCATACATCTTGATTTTAGGATGTATTAGGAGCTTATCATCTACAGTTTTGTAAACTTTACAATCTGAGATTGTAACAAATCTGCATGCTTTTAGAATATGACATGATCTCTCTTACATTATTATTGCTTATTAAAATGAAAAGCAAAGTTTTTATTTTAGGAAAACAACATGTGCATAACATGTATGCCAAATATTTTAAATTATCTAATAATTATACAGTGAACCAAACAGGAAATAAGAGCTTGCTAAAGACGGGTGCAAACATGGACATGCATTAAAGCGGTATAGAAGCACCATGGATACTAAAATATCAACACTGCTCATGAGGGATGAAATATGAATCAAAGTATAACAGCAACAACAACTAAAAAGTGCACTATAAGCAATACAAACTTTTGAACTAACAACCACAGTATGCAATTCAAAATAAGCATTAATCAAGATTGACCGTGTTGGTTATAAATAAACATAAATCAACATCAGTTATTTACTCTAGAAAAATACAGAAAACAGCACAAAACAACTTATAGCTTGGGACAAATACAACAGTGTGGTCAACGCACAACAAACTGAATGTGTGTTGTATGTCTCTTCAAATGGCTTAAGATTTTACTTTAGGCTTGTTTTTATCCACAGAGGCTATACCATCTAAACAGATGCTTTATTTATGTTTAAGTGGTGCATTTTTCCAACCATACAAATCTGATGTTTTGTTTTTTTCCTATATCTACAAGAAGGCTAATTCCCTTCAGGATTAGGTTTGAATTTCTTGGTTGGAGTTGTATGCAGTTCACTATAGATAAAAAGTTGATGCGAAGAACTAGGGCCTTCATTCTAACAGCTAGTTTCTGGATTTGGAATAATCACTTTGTTATATATTTTTTTATATTTCTAATAACAACAGCCGTAGATGCAGCATCAGTTTTGATTTATAAAAAAATAAAATCAAAGCCTGATCCATTAGGGGAATTCAAAACATAAATAGAGAATTTTAGATACCTCCACAAAGAATTTGTTCTCCAAATTTATAACAACCCAGAGCCAATTTTGTAGCATATTTTTTCAAAATCTATGCAATTTTAGGGATAAGGTTTAAATCATTAGACCTTGTTTAACATCACCCATCAATATGACGGTCAACATGACTTATTCTAATATTCATTTCACACAATGAGACTATTCAGATAAACCTTGAATTGACTGGCAGTGCATGTTTAAGTGGACTAAAAGTTTTGTTTCTCTCGCCGTACTGACTTACATGGAAGGAGGTGAATTAATAAATCTCACGCAGTGTCTCTGTGACAATTAAAAATGACATGCAGATGACTGTGCAGCAAAAGTACAGAAGTTTAGCATGGACAGAGAGCATGAGTCACAACCACAACAAACAATATCCAACACTCACCAGTGCATATGGCTGTGCTTAACACATACATTCACGAAAACATGCATGCCCGCACACATACACACACATACACACACATACTGTACACTACAGATTGGACATTTAACACAATCTCTTTTAATAACAGGTAACACAACCAAAGTCTACAGGATATCTGATTGACTTACTTCTGTTTGTCACGGGTCTCCCGAGTCTTACTGCTGCGATTCTGCCGGTTAGAGGGTGGGATGGAGTGGACAGAGGAGCTCTTTTTGCTGGAGGAATGAGAGGAGTGGGAAGAGTGGGACAAACTTGTCCGGGATTGGCCTGCATTGTGGTCAAACTGCATGAGGCAGAAGATCAAGTCTGTGGGCACCAGCTCAAACTCATATGGTGGGTTGGTGATCACATATCTGTCAAGTGCATAAACAACAGAGTTGAGTCAAAAAAATAGTTAAGTGTCCAGAAAATCTAGAAAAGAATTCCTTGCATGTGAAACAGATAAAATGTTACCAACAATTAAAGGAAAAAGGTTGATGTTTTTTCATGTTAGGTGTACATGTTGTACAAGTTGTGAACATATATGAGCATGTGTAAATAACAATCATTTTGAGATAAATATTTTCAGTACCTTGTTATCTATAACACAGTATATGTATTATAATATTGTAAGTCAGGACATGTTACAAGTTTATTTCCAAGCAGATTTGAGAAATGACACTGAAACTTAATTTTGATACATTGACAGTTAACACATGTAGATGTACCGTTTTGTACACTGGCTTGGTGTACTGAGATGAGCGTCTCTTAATCTGTAGATTCCAAAACACAGCATATTGTACGTCTTCAAAGCTTTACAGAATAAGTCTCCGTAGCAGCCGCCATCCTGATGAACAACAACACACAGGCACGTGCGGTTAGATGGGTGACACAGCTCATTTTTAGCAGGTGTGATTCTTAACAAAGTTGAATGCTCCTCATTCTTCTTCAGTGTAGTGAGTGCTTTGCAACAATGAACAGAAAGCAGAAATGCCATATTTAGTTTTAATATTGCATGCAGATAGAGCAAAGTTATTCGACTGTTGAAAGTTTTCTTGATTGTAAGAAAGAGTAAAACAGCACTGAAGACAAATGACTTCCTTGGTGCTTGTTTTCAGAACCCTTTAACCTCTACCATGGCCTGCGTTGCGTGATCACTGTTCTTCACATTGAATTAAGAAGCACGAGGAGCAGAGGCAGTTAGATGTGTGCTGCTGGGTAGTGCCAAAATGTGTCATCCCCACTTAAACATTCACTTACCCCCAAGTCGGCAAATGGCCCATCATAGAGGGCTAGCTGGGCAACGCGACACCTGTCTCTGTTGGCTAGTGTTTGCGGTGTGCTGTAGCCTCCTCTGAGAGCATTTTCCTCTGCCAACAGAGCCTCCAGCTCTGGTGTAGCTCCCCCTGTGACTAGCGTCCGAATCAGCGTAAGGATGTTATCATTGAAGTATGTCTGTAGAGAAAAGGGAGTCGATTTAGGCTGATCTGTGAGAGGATGTTATTACAGTCACAAGAGATGCTGTGGCTGATGTGGCTAAGACCTTCAACCCCCCCTTAATATTTTACGGACTGGTTGGACACAGCACAGTTCAGTGAATGCTCCATCTCCAGTGCACAGTGTTATGTACCAGTGCAACAACTTGATCTGAATATTTGGCTCTTGGACAATTTGCTTCTACAAACAGATAACGTAGCTTTTTAATGTTAAAACTTATCACATTTGAAAACAGGACAAGTGTTTTTGGCATTGTTTATTTGTTTCAAAACATTTGGTGAACATTATCGATTATTATGTTTAGCGATAATTGGTAATTGGTTGCGCTTAAAATATAAGTGACATGATAAAAATCTAATCATCAGGAGAGTTTTATAAAGCAATTGACAGGTTATTTGCAAGGCTGACCAATCCATTCAGGCCTGCCTCTGTGAGGTACATTTCAACAGTTAGACCTTTAATCTTTAATCAAAATGACCTATAATCATATTCAGTCATAGTTACCAACATTTTTTTGGTCTCTGAAAATATATTCTTATATTGTTGTGTTTTCAGGTCGAATATATATGATGAAACCAGTATCCCAAGAATCAAAGAAATGTAGAATCACCACTTAAAATAAAACAGACATGCTTCAATACAACTCCACTTTCCCCTCTGAAACAACGATTTGACTGCACTCAGCAGGTGTCAGGTTCACTTGTCCTTCAAGCTGATTAGGACCTGCTGTTGTTGCATGTGAAGACAGTTGATGTCAGTTGGCAAAGAGGCCAGAGTGGCAGCTCTTCTCCCTAGGCCCCTGACAGGCCTGCAGAGCCTCATGATGGATGAGCACTGTCCATTAGCCGGCTTCAACTCTGACCAGTGCCAGACTATAGCTGACGCCTGCTCTACCCCCTGCTCAGCTTGACTCTGCACACTTCTAACATGTCACTCTCGGGGCTGCTCGAATTAAGCTATCAGAGCGCCAAAGGGAAAAAAATATACTTGTGCATAAGCGGAGAAAAAAAATAAGTGTGGGAAGAGCCTTTTTTCAATCTCTTCTGTCATATAATCTCTGTCACGGCGGGGAACCCATCAAGATATAAGGGCATTTCATTGGGTCAGGCACAATCAGAATTGGCATATTCCTAGAACTCAAGGTTAAGCTCATTAAATGATCTTGAATGATTATCGACAGTTGAAATTATTATGTTTATTTCAGTTCAGTTTAGTTTGCTTGGTTTTTTCGTTCTTTTCAGAATCAGAAATACTTTATTGATCCCTGAGGTAACTGTGTGATCCGAGATGCGCCATACAGAAAGAAATGAAACTAAATATAATAAGATGAGATGAACAGAAATAAATAATTAAAGATAATAAAATATGATTGGTGTCAGGGTTAAATTCCATGAATGCATGAAAACATATGCACATAAGATATAGAGTATATATTATTAGAAAAGAAATATTAATTCGCATGATAATCCCAAAACAAATGGCCGATGAAGATACGGCTGAAGCATTATCTGTCTGCCTTCCAGTCTTATATTAACAGTTTTTGACAACACATTTCAGAAAAAAAAAAAAAATGTATGCGTATATGCATGTATATATTATACATACAACAGGCAGTTTACAAGCACACTGGTCTTCATAATTCTTTATAATATATTAATAATAAAATTTCAAAATATATTTTGGAATTTATTCAGTCTGTTCAATATTTTCATTTCTATTTCATAATTATTCCACAGATTGACTCATTTAATTAATATACATATTTGATGTGCTGAAGAGGAGGAGTGAGGAAAAAAAGCAAAAAATAAGGAATTTTTCAAATTAACCTTAATTGTATGCCCAATTAAGCAATCACTATCAAGAAAATATATACACCCTGTCAATAAAATATCTGGAAAGGTGTCAGCAAAATACCAAAAGACATGAATGAATTTATAGTCATAACTTGATAAGCCACTGGTAAGCAGTTATGAGAAAATATCAGGGAAAGCCTTCCTGTAATAATTTAACATGGAGTGATTTAAATGAGATGTAGGAATCATGACAAGGTACGTATGGGAAGTATTAAAACCTCACCGCACTCATCAGAGAGTCGAGAACACTGACAGCAAAAGCAGTGCCGCAGGCGAAGGGCTGTGTGAGGTACAGCTCTGTGTCGGGGTCGTCGTCATCATCTTGGTCCAGGAACTGAACATTTGAGTCGTTTACTAGGGAAGGGAGAACATTCTGAGTTAGGAATCGATTTATTTCTCAGTAAGTCCCAATACCAACACACCTGAGAGTTCAGCAATCAGGTTTTTTTTTTCGATCTTGTAATGTTTTAACAACTTTGGTATGCTATTGCAACGCAACGGATATGTCTCGGGTATATAGGTATTGACCTGTGGGTTTACCTTGAAATATAATGGAACACTTGATGCACATTATATTTTATACTTTTACCACATACACTGTACAGAACAATAACAAGGATACTGAGCATTGTTGGTACCCCATAATTTTTTACCTGTAATTTGTGACAGTCTCTTAATCCATGTACTAGACATTGTTCATAGATTAAACGGTTTTAAGAAGTCTTGGCCATTTTTAATCTATAAAGTCGACAAAATTACACATGCAGGGTGCATTTCATTTAACACATGAAGACAAATCACAAGAAATATAGAAAATATCGAAGTAAACTATACATTCACTGACATAACCATTGTAGAAGTACTCGATAAAAGGTGAACCATCCAGCTAATCAGTAATAGTCTATTAGTAGCCACTCTACCATGATACATGTTTGCAGGAGATACATGTTACCAGGAATGCAAAACTACTTGATATTATTTCAAGACACTGGCTCCTAGATGACAATGAGCAGTTATAGATAATAGCCTGAAAAAAGAATATGATACGTTTTGGGTTTTTTTTAACACGCCCTCTCTAGTAAAAAAAAAGTGAGACTTCAACAATGGCTTCTATAGCATCAGGTATTCAAATATTCATGCATTTTCAAATTCATGCTACATTTTTTTGATGAATGTGTTAACCACATCATCTCTTTTGGGGATACACATCTCAGATATTTACCTGTAACCTGAAAGTCACCTGAATGTTAAACAACCACATTTTCTTCTTTTTTTTTAAATTTCAGAACTGAAATACCAAGATTAAGTTGAATGTCTGTACATTTGCATAATTGGCAATATCCTTTATGTAAATGATACAAAAGCATCGTAGTATTTTTCTTGGTATTGTACTTTCAGTGCCTGCAGACAATTATACTCTGTGACCAAGCTTTAAAAAAAAAAAAAAAACACAAACAAGCATCCCACAAGTTTTTGTTATACTTCCCCAATAGAAGTGCTTTGGTGATACGGTCTGAAGAAGACAAAAAAACAACTGGAAAATAATTTAAAAAATGAAACCACTAAAAGATGCTTTGATCTTGAGTTTATTTTTTGGGGGGGGAGGGTTTGACTTCTGATTTTGTCCCAGGCCTCCTGTGTGGTGTGGAACAGAAATGTCAGTCAAAGAGACAAGGGGCTGACGCAAACGGGCTTGGGCCAAAGAAGTGAATTGGGGGGGGGTGTTTGTGGGTGGGTGTCTGAGTGGGTGGGTGTATGAAATAAGGGCGAGTGAGGGGCAGGACGCGTATTGCTATGAAAACAGCCACAAGGACAGACTGAGCATGATCAAAGGCCTAGTGATGCACTGCAAACGCAACTGGAGGAAAAAAAAAAAAAAAAAAAAGAAAAAAAAATCATTAAAAAGGGGCCAAAACAAGACAGTCAATTTCAACCAGAAGGAAGAATAAAAATGTGTTCAAAGTGAAGCCATGGGAGCAGTGAGGGCCTTGACTGCAGCAAGATAAATCAAGACAAGCTGATGAGGAGCAGAGCGGCGGAGCGAAGGAACGAACGGCAGCAGAGGACAAAGGCTCAGCTTACCCAGCTCTGTTATCATTTGTATGTTGGTTCCACTTTTTTTTTCCTGACTGAGTGAAACCAATGGCAGCAGTTTGCCAGGTTTATCTAATGATGATGAGACAGCGCAGAAGAAGGAAGAAATTGTGTCGTTATTGAAACAGTTTCAAAGACTGCAATAATGGCATTTTGCTGTCTCAGACTACTTGTGTCACCTCCCAAATTATTCTCAGACATTCATGGGTGTCTGATATCTAAAAGTACAGCATCCTGGATTAAAGTGCGCAGTAGACACGAAGCCAAAGCGGCTGAAGGGCTACAGCACAATAACAATACATTATTGCACAGTAAGACAGTTACAGGGATAAAAAAAAAAGGTCTTATCCACAAATACACCTACTTCACATGCCACGCCAACAAATTGATCAACAACCTCGGATTACGTATGTTTTTATGTTTCAACTTGACTTTAATCCGCTCCTGGCCCTGAAAACTGAGCATATGACAATGTAATTATAGTATGTGGTTCCAGTGAGACGTGCAGTCACACTCTCTTCCATATGCTCTTACTCTTTTTTTTCCTGAAGGACAATGTTATCACAAATACTGTTGCTGTAGCTGTGTAATGTGCAAAGCGCAGAAGCACGGCACCCGAGCATCCAGTGGACTGCATTTCAGTCCAGAAACCAGTGAGTCAAACATGAATAGAATTTAGTTTGGAAGATTACGTATACGGTTACGCGTCTAAAGGAATAGCCCCTCTGCAGGTAATGGCTGGCCCGGTTACAAGTAACATTAAGTAGCTCCTTTCTCTTTTTGGCCTTTACTTAGCTGGTCTCATGCTCCATTGCTCTCTAATTGGGTCAGGGGAGACAAAGTAGCCAGTCTCTGGTGCTTTAGAAGGCCCCTCAGAGATCTGAAAGTTTCATGAGTCCCCAACACCAGTGGGAATACTGCCACTACCTTTGTTATTAATAAATGGACCCATTTTGCAACCTAGGCAGTTTTTTCCTCTACCTTTTCACTCTATTTTCCCTCTGTTCGTCTCACTTTCTTTCTTTCTCTTAACCGCTCCATCAGGCTTAGTTTCTTGCCTGCATTAGTGGACAAACTGCAGACGGTGTAGTGCCAAAAAGGCTTGTCTTATAGTAGCCCGCTGTGTCCTCGTTGCAAAGATACATTCCAGTCCTTAGAGTTGATATCATCAGAACACCACAAAAGACTGCAAAATTTGATCATTTGCATTGACATGGGGTTGTGTTAGGCAAAGCCGCTGACAACATGAATGTAATCAAAAATTCCACACTGCACATTCCTTAGTCAGTTTGACCTTGAATGAGTTGGAACTTTTGGCAGCTGCAGAATATTCAAGGTTTCGATAATCAGCTTTACGCTTCTGTGTCTGCAAGTGAGCAATGAGTTGATCTAAGGTTACTGGTTGGGCATGCAGTTTGATTCGAATGTGCATTTGTGGTCAGCGGAAAACTTTTTTTTTTACCTAATTCCGTGATGATTGGTATGTTGGATCCGGTGGTGACGGAAGCCTGACGCACAAAGCCATGTACTGGACTGCTGTCTGGAGATGACCTGTCCATTCCAGGAGGCGTGAAACCTGAAAAGCAGAGCACAGGCAGATGATAGATCATAAAGGAATTCCAAGTTTAAATAAAAAAAGATTCCAAGTTTCTATTGTAACACTATCATAAAGACAAGTTTATGAGTGGGAACACTGTTCTATACCATTTATACATCTATACATTTGTACATGTCAGCTCATTCAGCAAGATACTAAGATCCACTTTATATGCCATTCAAGTATGCGGATTTACTGAAAAAAGAGGGAGCAGAAGATGGAGTAGGAGGTTAAGTGAACAAGGCACCTGCCTAAAAATGCCAATATGGATACTGTGCTTTTAGGGGTCATCTAGGACATATTTAGCATTCACATCCCTCCATCAACGGGCAGGCATAAATTTTATATGTTGTTCATTTTGTTACAATAAAATTGGTGAAGTGGATACGGAAAACCTTTTATCGGAAATGGCGTTGCTGAGAACTATGAATACAAGTGCAAGTGACAAGAGTATGAATTCACATGACTTCACATTTTTGCATTTCCTCAAAGTGACAAGTAAACACCTTAAATCTGTAATGCTGTATGCATAATGCATCCAGTGTGTTTTGACATCCATCATTTAGTGCTGACTACAGCAAAATGCCAGCTTATGGAGCTACCACCAATGAAATATAAAATATATTCAGGTCACAAAGTTTTTAAAGGATTGTAAATTCTCGATGTGTGCATGCATGTCTTTTCTTGTCAAGAAACTCAATGAGCTGCTTACATTACAAAAGAGATCTTGAGTCCTTTGTGAAAAAACACACGGAAAAAAAGTTAAGCAGAGCAAGGGAAGCTCAGCTGTTCTAAAACACAGGTAATCATAGGTATTTTCACACAAATTACTGAACTTGGAAAAAGTGAAGATTTGACAGCCAGTGTCAATCAGTTAGCCCAAGCTCAGTCATGTCTTTGACCTTGTCCATAAAGGATGATACTCACACCTCTGGAGAATGACATCAGGTTTTCAATTGTTGACTCAAAACTGCGCTCTTATTTTAATCATAGTGAACATGAATTCTGTATGTAGTTGTTGAAAAACAACTTCCCTCAGCGCAAGTTGTGAAAAAAACGGCGATTGTTGGTGGGAGTGTGGAATGAAGAAAACCTGCTGAGCCATCACAGCTTCCAATTTGATTTGGTGAGCTCCGTACAAAGAACTGTGCACCTTTCTTGATCAAAACAAGCACTTTAAAACAAATGAGCAAAAGAGAGGCACTGTGGTTCCATGTTCAGCATACGATTATTATAATTAATAGGACTACTAAAAAAACCCAGAACAATAATATTAATAAATAATAGTGGGTGGAACTGTTCATTTTATTCCTTTACTGATTTACACTGGTTAAGTTATTCCTAGATTCTGATCTCATCTACATACCTGCAATGTATAACATGGGGTGTTTTCAGAGGGCACTGACTGTATCTGATGTTGACAAATGCAGTTGTAGGGCAAATGGATGAGCAGGTAATGCAGCTTAAAAGCTGCTCATTTCAACACTTATGTGAATATGTGATGTATTCCTGCAATACCTCTCCAATACAACCGCATGTTGCCCAGTGACACACGAAGGCTCATTAAAAAGAAAAAAATATATACTGTACAGTGTTGTAAAGGGTGAAAGAGACTCCTGATTTTATAGAATTTTTTTTCAAATTGAATCCCATATTTCTGTTTGGGTTTTTTTTGTCAACTACAAAAGTGCTTGAATGCCAGAACATCAAGTAACTTAACTTATAGTTCACTGTCACAAAACTGTTCAACTTCAAGCTGATTGTTTCTACTACAGGTATGTAACCTCATTTGTTCAGCTACACAAAACAACAGACAAGTGAGATCTAGGTTACATGCCCCTCATCCCTGTAGCCCCCCGGGCACAGCCATGCTCTGCGGTTGACTACATGCTAGAGCAGCCGTGAGAAGCTCTCCCCTAGGAAGTGAATGTTTACTTATTCATTTGCACCTTCTTGTTTTAAATCCCACAGACACTGGCTGAATAGGAGCATCACTAGGAGGAAGGAATCCCCAAAGTGCAACTTATGTTACAATAGCAGTGTCTATGTGGCTGTATGTGTGTATTTCCCAATGTATGCATGATTGCATGAAACTGTGGTGTGATCTCTTAAGTGAACTATTTTTCACTGAAATGGGTAGTTGATGTAAGACCCAATTATTGATGAACATTGGCTCCATCCATCGACTGGGAGAGGATATAGACTAGTGGGTTTCCATATTGAGGTGGCTTTCTGTGAATACTGCTCCCCAGAGCAGTGTGCTCTGAGATTTACCCCCGCTTATTGTTCCTCAGTGGTATGGCTATCGACAGCCGATCACTCACTCAAGGCTCAAGAAATAACAGCATTGGCATTCTCCTAAAACATGTGGAAGTGTTGTGTACTAAAAAAATAATGGCCCCTTGGACCTTCGACTTTGATTTGTATTTACAACAGTCACTGTTGAGGCACTAAATAATACTGAGCTCAAGTCATGTCACGGCTTTCAGGCTAATCATAAACTGTGGATTACCTGTCTGCGGATGTGTGCAAAACAGATTGCCCTGACATTGCTGTCTGTGTGTCTGTAAGTGTGTTTTGCACATACACACAAATACAAAAGGTGTGTGCATGTATGTTGCTGTTTTGTTGTGACTAATGAGGAGCAGCTGAAAGGGTCCGCCTGGTGATTTGAACTAGCTGCTTAATGATGATGAGGCCTGATGGGATGCCAGGATTGTGTGTTTGTCTGCAAACATCAACAATCTGTTCCCGACGATCTGCCAGACACGAGATCAGGGGGAACAACATCAGATGACACAGTCATGTTGATTACATCATTAAACAGTATTATCAAGGAGGTTTAGCAGCTTGTAATTACCAGGGACAAGGCTGAAATAATCAGAAAATGATGTGGGGTAAACACTCTTCAAAGGTTTGATGAGGTAGTCAACATTATATCTTGTGTGTACGACTTCTCCGATTGAAATCAGTTCATGGATGCCCCTCAAAGCAAACTCAGAGAATTTAGAGCACTTAACAGGGTCTTCTTGACAAGTTACGTTACTTTCTTTGTATGTTTTTATGATGCCCCCCGTAAACAAAAATTTTATTTCTTTTTTTTATATTTCACTTCCATTCCTGCCACAACGTGTCCCCTTCGGGCAGCAGTGAGATACAAAGTCTGAAGGGACGCTCCTTACCTTGGGAATTAGCCTGTAAGACCCCGATGCTGTCATCAAACTGCATAGATTTGATGTTGAGTGATGCCAAGATGCATTCCTTATCCTGCAGAGAGGCATCTTCGATATTGTTCTGATTTGCTGACAGTATTACACACATGTCGCAAAGGTTGATGTTGACAGCCCTTAAATCTGCCCGACTTAATGGTGTACCCTTCAGCACGAGGAGAACAGAGAGAGAGACCAAGACAGAGAGAGAGAGAGAGAGAGAGAAAGAGAGAGAGAACACAGAGCAAACAGATAGACATGAAAAACAAATTTAAGAAGTGAGCAGAGTTGAGCTTTGGGAAATTAGTTAACAAGTTTTGAAGCAATGACATTCCACTGATGTAACTGGGCATTGGAAAATCACAGCCATGAACTAATCTAAAGGCTAGCCTGCGCTGAAGGCTGTGTTTGGGATTCTCCTTTAATCATCAGTCAGGCCAGACCTAACAAGCTGTAAGGCAGAGAAACATGCCATCTGAGAAGCAAACATAAACGCCATTTTAAATATGCAGAATGTGTCACTGCTCTAGTTGAGGAGAGTTAACCCTGCTCTCGCTGAGCGATCGTTCTATTGAGTCGGTAGTGATGAAATCAAACTGACAATCCCTCTCAGGATCTCAATATGGTACGTTAAAAATGTCAGTGCCTTGCTACAGAGGCAGCCTCTGGTGACCAGCAAACTGAACTGGTACACTTACAGGTAGGATGGACACCTTGGGGAAGTTGTGTAGAGTCTCCCATTCTCTCCGCAGGTAATCCAGAGACCCCACAAACACTATGGGCTTCAGTTCATGATAATGAAAGTTGCTTGCTCTTAAAGGCATCACCAAGTTTCGCAGCCCCACTAAAGCGGACGTGACATCTCCAAATATACAGACCACCACATGGCCGCTCAGAACTGTCATGGAGGCTTCACTCCGTGTCTGTTGGGGAACAGAGGGGACCAAAGAAGAGGGAAAGATCACAGAGAATCAGAGATTGTGTGGGCACAGTTGTATGAAGCAGGGAGAAGAAAGAAGCTGTATTAGCCACTCACTATAAACTGTTATAAACGCAAAATAAATAGTTTGTTGACTTGAAGTTTAAATCTATAGAACAATACATTTAATTCAGATATAACATTATTTCCTCTTTATCATTTGCAAAAACAAACTATTTTGTTTATAAGCAGTTTATCATATATATCCAGATAAGGGGTTGACAAAACAAAAACAGAGGGCAGGTGGTAAATGCAGTTTGTAAGATTTCAGGTATATTAGCCATGTACTTAAAACTATCGTGGATGAAATTTAAGCCAACTAAACGAACTTTGTCGAACACCTCTGACAGCTACTGTAAACTGTTGTCTGTTCTAAAAAATCTATCTTATCACATTTTCAGGAAAACCCTGCAGACGATTTTATAGATACATTGATAACAGTTTAGCATTTTCAGTAAGAACATGGTTGTTGAAGCTTTTTTCAGACAGCTGTGCTTTTGTTTGTCCATCCCCTCTTCTTGAAATGTTTCTATTTTAGAAGAGATACTTCATCCTTTGCAACAATTCTACTGATTTTTGCACAGCTAAAATATCTGCAAACCAAAATCCTTACAAACTGCCTTGTTCAAATGTCTAAGCAGACTCATGCAGAAGTGTTGTAACACTGTTCATACCCTTAGGAGGGTATGTAGAGATAACAGACTCACCTTGAAACAGAGAGGCAGTGAGAGAAATTTCAGTATGCATTAGTATGTGGATTGCTTTAAGATTGAGGGGAAACATTTACACCTTACCATACTTACTTTAGTTTTCCCTTTATATGTGGCTCAACATTTATTTATTTTTTTAAGATAAGTTTGCAAAGCCATGATCCACTCACCAGGATGACTTTTTCGATGTCTTTTGAAGGGCACCAGTGAAACATTCCAGTTGAGTCATACCTCTTCACGTTCATGTCCATGTTTTCAATTTGCTCATTGCCTGGTATTAGGAGTGGATCGTGTCTACTGGAAAAGAAAGAAAAAAAACATGAATCAAACAAACAACCAAAGCAGAAAAAAAGAAATAAAAAAAGAAAAACAGCACAATTAATGCATTCTGAATCATTGTAAGAAATGATTACAGTTGAGGAAAGATGGTTACATTCAAGACTAAAGCAATAGTTCAACCCAAAAAGGAAAATAAATTTAACCTAACCATCTCTCAGCAAATTGGTGAAGAAATATGAATCTTATGTTAGACTCAACTATTCTATTAATGATTCATCCCATCTTTTTGTCACATCTTTCAACTACAGCTTTAACTTCTTGTCCTTGATGAAAAGTCGTTAGGAAACTCAGAGCCAGATGCTTGCAGTGGTGCAGAGCAGAACAGCAAGACTTGAGTGCAACTGACTAAATAGCAGAACAACACCGGGCCAATTATCAGCTTTTACCCTCTCTTCCTGTCCCTGATGCCATGTGGAACAAATAGAGAATGCGTCAACAGACTCACATTCTAAATATTTCAGGAATTTGCCCAATCACATTTTGCTTTCCCAACTGATGGCCATTAATGTTTCAGCAGCATGTCACAACCAAACAGGCTAATCAACAGCAATGGGCTGCTGAGTTTTATCCAATGTAACACTGACCATGACAAAAGGCTCCTGTCAGTCCTGCAAAACTGCCGCTCCTAATGTTGCACTTATTGCAAAAAAAAGGTGGCACAGATCCAGTGCCAGTAATCCTGAAAATGTTGTCCCAAACTGTTAATGAGTACGGAAATTTAGTCTTGTTTTGTAATATATACAGCCTATTCATAGCTTTACTGGCAAAATTGTTTTAACAAATAAAGAAAACCTTGCTGAATGCAATTATATGTAAACTCAATATAGGAAACTGAAGAGAGAAAGATATTTGAGTAATATTGGAGAAAATATCTCAGGAATTTGACATACATCTCTCTCACTATCACTCTCTCTATCCTCTATCAACGCTGTCATTCAATGACAAGGCTTTGATGTTGCCTCTTCCTTCGGTCTGCATTTGGGTTACATGTCAGCGCTGGGAAAGTAAAAGTAGAGAAAAAAAAACTGTCAATTAGCCACCCAACCCTTTTCCTCTTCCTCGCTCTATCAGTTAGTGCAGGTGATAATAACACTGACAGCATTTAGTGTTTTTACACTCAGCCTGAATCTTTCATCCACAGCCCCGTGTTGCGCCAATCAACTATATGGAGCCCCCGTCACTTCAATCTGCTCAGCTTTGCTCGCCTCCACACTGGCTGACTGGCGCATGTAGGCAGGCTGCTGCTCCACCTATCGCTGCCAAGACAGCTATCTTTCACAGAGCTGTCAGGGTTGTGACTGGCAGCCTGTCACAGGCTCAACACACCTCCTCCTCCGTCTGCCTTCTCCCTGCCTCGGGTTGAACCTACCACAAGGCTTGGGGAGAACAGACAAGTCATCTGAGTGATAGTGCCACGCCCAAGGGATATCAGCTGCAGATGATACTGTGACATCTTTTACGATTGGATGCCTGTCATCACTCATGGCCCGTCAAAAGGGTTCGTGAGAATGGTGTTAATGCCATGGCAGCAATGCACCTCATTAGCACAGTGACATATCTGATTGGTAAGGGGGGAAATAAATAACACAGCCACAGATTTCTCAAATAGAATGAAAAATGTGTCAGCTCTAGTTTGTACCAAAGTACACATATTCATTTATTTTATTAAAAGCAAATTTGTTTTACTTACGTTAATATCATGTCCAATACATACATTTATATTGTTTGACATTCTCTCCGCCTAAAATTAGCAAAAAAATCCACAAGGAATAAATGGGAACTACTTTAGATTGCAAAGCAAATACATATACTTTTTTCTATTCTAGAGTGGTATTTTATCAGATGCTTTTATATAGGACAAATATAATATGTCTCACTCCAGTGTCTCACCCCCTCATCGCTTTCTTCTTCCCTTCCTCCCTCAGTATGTATTTCAAACAGAGTTGAGTTATTCCAGTGTATCACTCTGCAGTCACAAACTGGGGATGGGTGTGCTCCCCCAATCCCTTTCTGCCAAACTATGAAGGCAGCCTCTTCCTTTGAAAATTTTCCCCATCATGCAAACTGACAAAGGCATGCTTTTCAAAAGCCCACAGCCAATCTGTTGATCATTATTTATTTACAAAGGCCTTCAGGCTGCAAGTCCTGTAAAAACCATACTTGATACGTATGCGCGCTCTCTTGCTAACTCTCTGCTGTGTTTCCCCCCTCCTTGCTTGTAGAATAAAATATCCCTAAGGCTACCTCAAACAATCACTTTTCATTGTGCATAAAATCCACCTTGTAAAGCACAACTGTTTAATATATATGGTGTTATATGTTGTCAGGGGCAGCTGTGAAAGGGGTGGGGGGCTGTTGCCCATGATGGGTAATTTGATGTTTTGCTGAGGGCTTAGACTCGGAGAAAAAACTATACCTATAACAGAGGACCTGTCATCCAAGTACCCAAGAGCCTTGCAGAATACTGAAGTACCCCTAAAGCAGAGAAAACTTTAACACCGCTTTGAAGCATTTTGAAAACCGAGTAAATAACTCGCAAGAATTATTATCACTCTGAGATCAAAGCAGAGATGCACATTTTACATGGCAAAAGGGGACTTTTCCTAAGCAGAAAGGAAGACAGAAAAGATTTTGTGGTTGGGTTTAGGCAAACTAAACAAGCTTTTCAACTATCAGTTAGCTGGAAATGTGCCAGGGTCTACTTGTTTTTGTAGCAGCTTTCTCCCTTTGAGCAAGGGCATCTAAAATGATTCTCTGTTGCAAACGAGACTGAAGGGTATGACTCTGTATTTGCCTAATGGTTTGGCAAGTGTGGGGCTTATTAAGTGCTTGTTTTGCGGAGAACTGAGGGGGAGGCCGACAAGTACACTGGACAAAATCATATAGGCATGCCAGTGCAGTAGGAGGAAAGCTGCCTGAGGGAAGCAAGCGTGACACACAGACTCCACAACATAGTCAGTAAATGCACAATGGTACAATAATAATGGCAGGATAATAAAACTACATAAAAAACAAAGGCATGCTAGATTTTAGAAATTCTAATCAATTATCATTTGCAGGAATATGTTCTGTTGAAGAATTTGAAATGCAATATGCAGAATTAAGAACCAAGTGACAGAAACCCAAATTCCTCTCCCATAAGATTACCCAATTGTTAAATCATAAGAATACAACAATACAACTCACTCTCATAGAAAGATGTAGCTATGAGTGTTTCTGTCCCGTTCGATCACCACCATGCCATTATCCCGCTGTCCCAATACACGCAGCCTGGCCTCCCAGTATTTTCCACATTGTCATGTAGCTAACCCCGCCTTGTTGCCAGAGAAGCACAAAGCTACCCCTTTTATCTTTCAAAATCAATTAAGAGCAATCTAATACCACAAGACAAGATAAAAGGAAGGTGATATTTTAATTCATATTTGATTGTGATGATACATCTCGCATATGGCCTTAAGTACTAGAAACAGTACTCACAGGGGTTCCCACAATAGAGGAATTGCCTAAGGGCAAAGTAACCATGCAGGTCCCTCTGATTGGTTACTGGTGTCATTAGTGTCAGCATTGTTTAAGGAGTACATGTGGACCAGAGAGGAGGAGGTGACAGCTAGGACTTTAAAGCCAGAGGAGTTTTCAAACAGCCGCGCAGCCTGTTTTTTTTGGACAGAAATATTATTTCAGCTCTGTCATTAACAGCTGACAACATGTCATCCTAAATAGCCAGACTCTAACGGGGCACTTCTCCTCTCTCTTTCTCCTTCTTCTTATCTCCTTCTTATGCCACCCCTAATTTGCCCCCTCCGAACCATTCAAACTCCCACTATCTCACCATCAGCAGCATCTGCCTCAGAAGTAGCTCTCAAATGCATCTCTCCATCCCTTCGTACCTCCCTCTCTCCCACCCCTGTATCTGACTTCCTCTCACTCCCCATGTGAAGGCTGGAAAGAGAATAAAATCAATGTCTTTTACCTCATCATTTTGGGAGAGCAGTTGGGTGAGTTTCGCATTCCTCCATTGCGCTGCTTTTTTTTGGGTGAGAGAGTTGATGGATGCTCATCTTCGACTGCAAACACATGCACAGAATGTCAGAAAAAAAGACAGTTTGGGAATGTGTGCTTGGCCTGACATGAATAAAGACAACAATCAATCAATCATTGCAAACAAAAAAAAATGAACAGAGGAAAAGGAAAATTAATAATTCAGTGTCAAATTTAGAACATGTAGAGAAAGGATTAGTAATGGAAAAAGGTAAATCTGAAAAAGGCAGGAGAAAAAAACAATTTATGACCTGGAAATGTCACAGGAGGCACACAGTCTCAAAATACCCCATCATAAGGCCTTTCTAAGGGGCACTTTTACAGGGCCATTGTAATACATTATCGCATTTTGTTTTGTACAGTTGGTTAATTGTGCACGTGGTTGGACCTCTCACAGTGTGCATCAGAGTGACCATGCTGACCTACACCATTAATTGCCATGAGATGGTACAGACTGTCATTGTCAGTGGGGCATGGGCAAAAGTAATCATATGAAATATAGAAGAGGTTATGGAAATGTATCTTGGGTGGGAAGTTTTGAGATTTATTCAATGAAAACCTATCGAAACCCAAACCCATTGTTCGAGTTCTGATGAAAGTGCAGACTGGCTCTTCTACTGGTCTACCTCCATGCCGAGAGAACACTCCACGCAAATTATTTAGGGCTGGGTAAACTAACAGGCTATGAATTAGTGGTCTGTGCATATCAAAAGGCACATAATCCTCCAGCAGATGAAGGTCAGGAATCCTCTGAAAATCTAGTGAATTAAGAAAAATATATAATTCGTATAAGGTTAAAAGTGGAATTCTTGTCACCAATATTTTGGATTTGTCATGTGCTTGACATACCAAAGTCACTCTTTTGAGATTGCTATGATAAAGCAAAAAAAACAACAGGTTTTGTTACAGTCCCATTTGGAGAGTACAAGAAAGAGAGCAAAAGTGAGGTTAGGTCCAATTTTCTGAAGATGTCACTCAAACTAACTCTTGTCTTCGGTCTTAGGATGAATAGCAAGGCACTCAGATAGTATTTTTCACTTAACACTCTTCTAGCGCAAATGCCAATTGCACTGTCACTTCAAACCCTTATTAGTCCTTTGGTTAGGAATCAATAACACTGCATGATATTAGTGCAAATCAATATGTGCGTGTTAGCTGCAACAATTCCAAGCGTGTGTAATTTCATTATTGTCTGAGCATCCACTCTAAACTTTCACCTAAGTCTGCTAATGAAAGATAAGAAATGTGACTTTGACTTCCCATGACATCTCTTATTCTGACACTTCCTTTAAGCAGCTCAACATTTGGAACCGTTAATACAAAAAGTTCTTTCGTCTTTACACATAATTTACACTGCAGTTTACCTTCGAAAATGCCACATCTAAAATTATGTATTTCAAGCCATACCATTTGACAAATCCTGTGGGCTAAACTAAATTTGTTAACATTAAAAGTGTGGCATTTACACTGACATCAGTGAAATTAAATGCCTTCTGGCCACAGCAAAATAAGACCTATTATTTGTATATATAATACATACAGGATATGATTAAAAAATGTTCTTTCCAGATCATGGTTTCCTCCTAACAATGAGCTCAAATACCCTGAAAGTAGTTTCTGCACTTGTAGGCAATTCCGTGCAAAGCGACAGAGGCAAGAGGCAACAGTAACAGCTCCTGCAGAGTGAAACATCATGCAGCAAACAACACAAATGAAGGAGCGGCACAGGCGCAGTCCTGACTGATGCATCCCGCTAAGGGGGCAACCTACAATGCCTACTGTGACTGAGCAGCATGGCATTACTGGGATGGTAGCGGTATTTCACCGGCAGACTGCGAGCGCGGTTCAGCCGACTCTCAGCCAAGGATCTGGCCATGGCGTCTCCCGGACCTGAGATACTGAGCCGCAGTTGTGAAGGGTGAGCCCGAGGCCCTCGGCCCATGGGAAGCAGGCTTCCTTTACGGTTATTAACAAGGGGGATGTTGGTTGGGTCTGGCTTGGCCAGGGGGTCCTGGTTGGGGTGCTGGGTGTTGGGAAGGAATGCATTTGAGGTGATGGAGGTGGAGGTGAAGCCAGTGGTTTTAACTGATCGGTTTTCAAAAGTCGGTCTAACTTCATCCGATACTGTCAAACAATGGAAAATAAAAAGTGTGAGAAGCCTGAATTAATGCTCATGAATCAGTCAATTGTTGAAATACACAAACCAATTACATTCCTCTTTTTTCTACATTTAAGATTAGTATTTGCTATTTTATGTGGCAATCCAAAATAGTCAATGAGATTCATGCTACCTTATAAGGCTCATGTTGGCACACAATACTGGCATTAAGTAAAAATGTCATCAGTTAAGCTATACAAATCAAAACATAAATAAAAACAGTCCTGATTTATAACTTTTCTTTTTTTTCAAAATTATATCCCCTATTGTCTGGCCATTGGTTGTTACTATTTTTTCAGCATTTACTTTGTATTTAATAAAAACATGAATTAATTAGAAATAGCTTAATCTTATTCCTTGGTTGTGTGCAGTGTCTGGTAGAACAAAGCAAAGACAAGGTTTGCCTGAAGCCAGTAAAATCACATCCGATACTGTGTCATTCCAAGCACAATGTATATTGCGGTCCTTTAAATTCAAGATATATAAAACTAGTATTAATAATGTACAGTCTTTGTTATTCAACATTTAAAAATTCATTTTGGATAAGAAATAAACTTGAATTACAAATCCAAAATTGCATGCTGAAATATACTTGAAATGAATCACTGTCCTTTGTGCTTCATCCTGTAGTAGAAGAATAAGGCTCAGGTAGAAATGCAAATACACCTGATGTTCACCGACCAAACACGCTCATAATATCCAACTAAGGCTGCATAGTCAATCTATATCTTTGTGTGTTTTGAAAGTGTCATGGCACTTTACAGGAAGACAAGAAAAGGAGATGAGCCAAGTATCTGGTTGTAAAGTTGAAAGGGGTGGAGCCCTTGCCCTCTTTCTGTAGGGTGGTTGGTTGGTGCTTTGGAGAACAGAGCATGCTTGGGTGGCCTCGGGCGATAAACAGACGTTTATCCCAGCCGTCAGCTGCCTTCTTGATTTACAGGGCGCCACCGATAGCTCCTGGATTCATCTGGCCCTTGTCAAACACGTGCAGCGTTAGAGTGCGCTCACCCACACTGGCAGGTCCACTGTGCTTTCTGAACAACCCAGACGGCAACTGTCCCTTCTTGAAATGCTAATCACATGACGGTACTGTCCTGCATGCAAGCCTTATCAGATCACCGTGACCCAATGTAAACTAGATGAGGAGGCAAAGCAATAACAGCTAAAAATGTTTACTTTTGCATGTGAGCTAAGCTGGCTTTGCCTTTGCTATGTTTGCTGCATGGGCAAGCTTTCATTTTGATCTGCTTTGCAACTGCATGAAATTGCTTTTTTAGGCCATGCACTTGTGTTGTGTTACTGTTAAATGCCAAAAAGGAAAGAATAAATAAAGATACTATGATTATTCTGGGTCCTTTTTAGTTTTCCTAAAAAGGCTGCTTGGCTTTAAAAGAGGAAAGAAAAATATCAGTATCAATTTGTTTACAATAACAAATAAAAATATAAATCTAACATATATAGCATTTCAAAACAAGAACTTATTCTTTACCAGTACTAAGAATTATTTACCAAAGATTTACCTAAAATGCAATCAGCTTTGAATCGAACGCCAGCCTCTTTTTGACTCCCACTGTTTCCTGGTGTTGTATCGCCATCTGCTGCTAGATGCAGCACAATACAAAAACAATAGTTGATTGAACTACATGGTATTAGCAGACACAAAAATAAATTTCTTTAAAGTAATCAGGACATATTTTAATCTGGGGGGTTTTACTGTAAAAATGAAATTAATGCAAATGTATTTCTAAATTAGAATTATATAATTTAAACATAAAATTCAACAGTGGTCAAAGCAAGGTCAGATCTTGTCTTTGTGTAAGACACAAGGCAACCAAAATATATGGGAAAGAAATCATTTAAGGGAGAGCATATGCCTTGGTAAAACCTTAATTATCATGTTACATTTGACTGTGAAGAGTCCGCAATCTAAACACAGAGCTGGAGCGGAATGGAGAAGGACAGAGAAACACACTTACGTGATCTGACATATCCATTATACTTATATTTGGCTGAGGAGAATGCAAAAAACAAGTGGCATGTCACACGAGGGGACAAAGGAGGTAATGAAACAGACACATTAGGATATCGAGACATCGACATGTGAATGGAAATCAATGTAGTCAAACAGTGATGAAATATCTAGGAAATCAAAAACTCAAATTAAGGTAACAAATGATGACCATAATGAAGGGAAATAATTCAACCGTTCCACAAAAATGGAAGACAAGTGACTGAAATGAGCTGCACATCCTCAAAAAGACCCATTCACCAGAGAGTCTTAAACCCATAGTCATGATGAAACAAAAGCGAACTAGCAATTTATTTTACTATTCTTCAAAAGAATAACAATTTCTTTGGAAGATTTAACAGTTATTGAGATTTATAAAGACATGAAACATTTTTATAGATTATTTATGTATAATCAGTAGCATGGGTTCTAAGGAAAAAAAGTAAAAAAAAAAATAGAAAAAAGTAACAGACAATGAGAAAATGTAGACAATTATAGATAGTAATTCAGTGCATGTAAGTTACCAAAACAGAGACAGTAGATGCTGTCTTAACAAAACAGCTGCATTCATAAGCAGAAATGCAAAGATACCTGATCTTTACATGCAGTCCTGGTTCTTGAGTATTAATTTATATATATATATATATATATATATACATATATATATACACACACACACACACACACACACACACACACACACACACACACACACACACACACACACACACACACACATATATATAATATGTGATATTTTATAATAATTTATTTT